>PVHY01013613.1:0-40831 GCA_004024945.1 Uropsilus gracilis | reverse complement strand
TGGTCAGCAAGGCCTCTAGGCTAGGGAGGGGAGCCCAGGGACACGTACTTCACGTCGCAAGTGAGGGGAGGCAGTGGCCACGGAGTCTGGGCCTCCTGCTACTTCCCGGGCAGGGAAGGCGGGTGCCCGGAGGCCGCAGGTGCAGCGGGCTTGGGGGGAGGGCTCCCAGGGCAGGAGGCCTGGCCGGTTCTCGCTCCTGGGGGGCGCTCGGGCCGCCCTTCGGTGCGGCGTGTCTGCGGCGAGTGCGGGAGCGGGGCCTCTAACTGGGTTTGCAGAGCGTGCGAGGGTAAATGCGCTTGTGTGCAACCAGCGGCCCCAAAACACAGCCTGCGAAAACCCCAGGCCGCGGATCCCTAATAAGGAACACACCGCGTCCGCCTCCTCCCCTGCGCCTGGACTGGCGCCTCGCTGAGCTGCCGGCTGCGCGGGCTGGAACCACGGCCGCGCCTGCGCCGGGGCCGGGCCCTCACCCGGTTCTGCGCGGCCAGCACATGCCCGTGAGCGCACGCAGGAGGTGGCTCCTGTGGGCTGACTGTGTGCTCGGCGCTGCGCTCACCACGGCGACTCCAGGAAACCAGCCCATGTGCCAGCCAGCAGCCCATTCCCCGCCCCCCCCCCCAGGAGCCCCCGGAGGGAGATGCCGCCAGGGAGCCCCACGCGCGAGCGGGACCGCCATGCTCGAGCGTGACCCCCCGGGGCATGCTGGGACGCAGAGGCCTTGGCCTCGGGAGAGCCATGTCTTCCCGGGGCTCTGGCCAGGGGCGCTGACAGGGGAGGCCTGCAGGTGCCTTGGGCAGCAAGGGCAGTGCTGGGGGTGCAGGAGGGAGGCCGTGGGCCTGAGGTCAGGGTCTCCTGGGTACCCAGCTGCGGGGCACCCTCTGTCCTGCTCCCCCCCAGCTGCGCTGCCCAGGGCCACTCCCAAGGCTGCCCTCTGGTCCGGTCACAGCCTCCTTCTTGCTGGCCCCTGCCCTGCGGTCCGTTTGCCTTTGTCGGCGAGGGGTGGCCGCTGCTGCCCTTCCTGTCTCACATGTCCGGCCCCTGTACCCGGCCTGGAGAAGGGCCCTGCCCTGGCCCACGTGCCCAGACCCCTGGGCGCTGCCAGCTGTGTGCAGAGCAAGGCAGGCGCGGGTGGGCAGGGAGCCGGAGCCCCGCCTGGGTGTGGGGGCGGCTCGGGGCTGACTCCCTCGACTTGGGGTTCGCCTTCCTCTGCTGAAAGGGACGCGGTGGACAGGGCTGGACTTGCAGCTCCCTTCTGGAAGGTTCTCTCCATCCTCTCCATCCGGCAAGCCCAGCCCCTCCGCTCACAGCACGTGGCCGTGGAGCTGTCCTGTCCGGCCTGGTGAGAAAAGCCTCCCCGCGACGGCGACTGACACGCAGCACATGGTGGCTCGTGGAGGGGAGGGCTGCTTCTCCCCTCCCCTGTCCCCCACCGGGACTGGCCCAGGCTGGTCACCTGGTCGGGGAGCCCACGGTGGGGTCAAAGGGAGCAGCGGGCTGCTGGGCTGGCCACCTGCACCCTCTCCCGCACCTCCTATCGCAGCGTCCCTACGGGTGCCCCTCGGGCCTGGCAGCCTGGCATCATCAGCAAGAGCACAGGGTTCTCCCTTCGGGGCCCTTGGCCGGCGGGCCCTGCCGGGGTGGGCGAGGATAGGCGTGCCGCTGCCAGGGTCCCATCCTGCCTGTCTGCCCCAGGGGCGATGCTACTAGGAGTGCCCCCGCCGTGCAGGGAGGGCAGCGTGGGCCCCCCGGGTTGTGTGCACCCGGGGCCCCAGCGGCCTCTGGCTGCTGGCAGTGGGGGAGGCTCAGACCCCACCCCCGGAAGAGGCTTCGGAGGAGCAGGAGGGGGGGTGGGGGGGTTGGGGGCGCTGGGTCCTGCAGCTCAACCCACGCCTCCAAAGCAGCCTATTCCACTGGCTCCAGAAGCCCGCGCGCCTCGTCTGGCTGCTAATGCCACAATGCACTCGTCAGCCACTCGTGTTCCCGAGACGCAGGCCGGGCTGCAGGTGGCTGAACCCGAAACTTCTGCAGAGCATCGGGGTCCAGCTGCCGTCGCACTCCCCAGCCGGGCCAGAGCCACCGGGACTGGGTCGGGGCGTGCAACCCCCCGGCAGTGAGCGTGGAGGCTGGGCGTGGGGCGGGGAGAGGCAGACCTGGGGGAGAGGTGCTTTGGGAAGAGCTGCACCCCACCTTTGTGCTGCCACGCGGAGGGGCACCAGGGCCCCCTGCGGCCTGGCGAGGGTCCCCCTGCCTGTCTCGTGGAGTCGTGGGCACGGGGACCCGGTGTCAGGGGTCAGTGGGCCTGGGCTCTGCAGGGTGTCATGGCGGGCTCCCCGCGGAGGTTGGGCTCAGGTGACTTTGGGATGAGTGAATAAGCAAGTTCGGAGCGGGCGAGGGGGGGAGCCGAGCCCTCTGCTGGCCCCTGACCAGGACTGAGCCAACGGGGCCTGCGCCCCACCACGTGCCCCACTCCATCGTCTAAGGGGGAGATGCTGGCGCAGAGGTGGGGTTTGGGGGTGGGCCTGGGAGTTAGGGGGGCAGACTCTGGGGGTGGGGGTTGCTACCTCCAGGACTGAAACCACCTCCGCTCAGAGCACCCCGGTACAGGGTGCTGTTTGCCTTTGAACCCCAGGACTTGGGGCTGCCAGGGGTGGGGGAACGGGTACAGGGCTGGGTGCCGGGGATGCCGGGGCGGGTGGGGAGTCCCGCTCAGGCTTCCTGGGCCCTGGGTTGCCACTTAGCCGGGTCCCGCTTGGTATTTGTTCGGCGTTTACGTAAACGATACCATTTATCGAGGTTCTCTACGTTGTCCCTCACCTCGATCAAGGCCAAAGGCAGGTTCCACGCGTGGCCTGTTGTATAGATGGGGCCGCGACCGGGCGTCGGTGGGGGTGGCCCTGCTCCCGGCCGAGGCTGGGCCGCACCCCTCCCCGGGGGGACCCCCACGGCCCAGGCCGCATCTGTGAAGTTTGTGTTTTCTCCCCGTTTTCATAGTACATCAGCTTCTGAAGGGACGTGTTGTTCATGGTGTTGGCCGGCTGCCCGAGCGCTATATGGGATTCGTTTAAACTCGGGCTCTGGCAAATTTGATTTTTACTGAAAATTACCCATTTTTTAACATTTAAAATGTTACCGAGCCATGTGGCCATGGCCGTCTTGGACAGAAAACATCTTGGATGAATTTGCATTTTTAATTCTTGGCATTTTTATTTTGCTTCAGTTCCCAAAGAGCTTGTCTTTCCCTTTTTTTTCTTCTTTAAAAAAAAAGAAGAAGAAGAAAGAAAGGAAGGAGGGAGGGAGGCGGCCCACGACGGAGGAGCCCGAGAACATAATAACAGCGATGTGTGTTCCTGCTCTGCTAACCGCCCGGCGCTGGCCCCGCGCACTTCAGCGGCTCAGTCTGCCCGCCTCTCGCAAGCCCGGTTTCTCCTGTAGCCACTTAACACTTAACAGTGGGGAGATAATGGCGCCTGAATAGGCGGCTCCTCCCCAGGGGGCTGCCTTGAAAGTCCATGCCTGCCTCTCCCTTCTGGTCGGGCTCCAAGGCCGCTCAGGACTCCCCCAGGGAGGGAGGAGATGGACCAAGGGTGTGCTGAGCTGGGCAGAGTCAGGGGGCCCTGGTGCAGGTGGGGAAACTGAGGCAGAGGAAGGAAGAGGGGAGGGGGAGACTGTTCGCAACTATGGTTTCTTGAGCACCTATTATGTGCCCAGTGGCAGAGAAGGTAGACAGGACTCTACAGCCTCACCTTGGGGGTCAGCCAAGCCCACTGAGTGCCGAGACGCAGGTGACAGGGCCAGTGGTGTGGACATCCCAGGGGGCCTCAGCTCCACCCTGGGGTCCCCTCGGTGCTGTTCCCCTTCACACCAAGCCTCACACGGCCCCAAAGGCTACTGTTATGAGGGTTGTTTAGAGAGGATGGAGGCCAGGGCAGAGGTGGGCATTACATCCACACTGCAGCCCCAGACCACTGGGGGAACGTGACCCTAGAAATGAGTTGCGTGGTGCTGTCATCGGTGTGTAGACGTCACAGGGTGTGATTCACTCAGGGGGAGCGGTGGCACTCTGGGCTGGACACAGGGGCAGGTAGACATGCCTGCCCTGGACCCTCGCTGCCCAGACCTTGCCATGTGGGGTGACAGACCCTGGCACCCTGGTTGCTGGGAATCAGGCTACAGCCGGGACCGCAGCCTGAGGGGAACCGCCCCGTGGTGAGGGGGTCAGAGACAGCAAGGAAGGTGACCTCAGACTCTGCCAGTGGGTGGAGCCACCCTGGAGGACCCTGGACCCCAGAGTGGCCCAGGAGGTGAGGACGCTTCCAGAAAGGCCTGGAAACAGACTGTCCTGGGGACTGAGAGGTGGAGGGAAGCGGCCAGCGTGGAGGGGAAAGGAACCTGGCTCTTGGCTGGGGAACCCCTTCTAGCTGAGGGACCCCGAGCGAGTTACGCAGCCTCCCTGGGCTCCTCTTTCCAGGAGGGGAGAGTAGAGTATCTCACACTCGAGGTGAGAGCCGGTTCGGGCACTCAGGAGAGGAATGAGGGGTGCAGGGGGGTGCGTGGCCCCCCTCCTGCCCCGGACCCCGCTCTGCGAAGCTCGGGAGCCACGTTTGAGTTCGTAAACAAGCAACCCCCCCAAACAAAAAGTGACAAAAGCCCCAAGCGACCGGACTTCCGCAATCCGCCGGGATCCCCGGAAGCCGGGCCACAGATGGCGCGGGGCGGCCACTTCCTGGCGTGGCCACTGCGTCCAGCGCATGTTCCTGGTCTGTCGCCCCGGCCCGCACCCCAGACAGCAGGTGGAGGCCTGGGGTCAACCGTGTGGGAGCGGAGGCTGCGTGGGCCACGGTCATTCCTCAAGCCTGGCCGCCCACCCAGGCCTGCTGACCGCCTGGGAAATGGGGGGCATGCGAGGGCAGCGAGGGGACCTCGGCCTGGCCTCACAGGGACCGGGGCTAGAACCCCGCTCTGCCAGCGCCTCCCTGGTCTCCCAGGGAGTGGGGAGTGGGAGGAAGGCCTTGCCTCCTGCCTTAAGCTCTGCTTTGTGTCTTGGGGCAGCCTGGAAGGTGAGCCTGGCATGCGACTGCCTTGCCCCCCTTCACCCCCAGCTATGTGGCCTGTGGACCTACTCATCCCCTCTGGCGGCTCAGAATTCTGAAACCATCCCTTGGCCTGCACTGGCGACCTCAGGACCAGGGCCTGAAGCTTCCCCAAAGCTCCTTTTCTTGATCTGCAGGGTGGAGATGGGGTACCCCGGGTTGCTGGGGGGAGCAGGTCAGAGGGGAAGCCTGGGGTTGTGGAAGCAAATGGGTAAAGCCGCCTCCAACCGATCGCCCTGGCTTGTCTCCTGCAGACGGCACTTGGCGAGGAAGTCGCGACCTGAAATAGTTTTCTGCTGGTCTTAAGTTTTCAAACTATTGTTGCCTTAATGGGGGATTTAAAGACCTCGTTCGACCCTGAATGCCACCAACTAGTGTTTAGCCTTTATCCTTCAGCATCTCTGGGTTCTGCGAAGTGACATCGCCTGCGAGGACTCTGCTACATGCCTCCACTTGGAGAATGAGCCCTGAGAACATGGAACCAGGTGAGGTCGCTTGGCCCTTAGACCCCAGACCCTGTCTAGTGCCAGCTGAGGAAGGTTCTCACCAGTGGGTGTGAAGAACATGGCTTCAGACCTCGGTCTGAGGTGATGATGTTTCTGTCTGGATAATAGCCGGCCTGACCCTTTATTGTTTTTGGCAGGACCTGGAGCTGAGGAAACAAGACCTGTATTCACCAGGTTCCTTGTCAATACAGGGGGTTCATGTAGTTCACTCATGGGCCTGCTTTGCGATTTCAGCTGGTGTCCTGGAAGGCGAGGTCTCCCCTGCTGTGCGGATGAAAACTCGAGCTTCAGTGGAACCACTGTCTGTTCCATGTAAGGTTCTTGTGTGTCGCCAGGAGAAACGGCCCAGAGTTCAATCAAGCCCAAGTCTGAATTGGGAGGAAATGATGTCAAGGCTGATAGGATGGAAAGGAAGCGCATGAATCAGACTTGGAAAAGACCAGCGTGCCCTGGAGATCTAAGTAGCCAAAACCAATCATGGCCTCCCCAGAAAATTAGTTCGAGGATTTCCCCAAACCTCTGCTCTTGTGGTCTAGGTTTCCACCTGGGTGAGGCGTCTGCTGGGCTTAGGTTGGTGGCTGAGTGGGCATACACAGGGCAGAGTCTGCAGCCCGAGCCTGGAAGACGCCGACAGCTAAGGTGATGGAGGCTTGAAGCTGCTCCCTGGTCCTTGGAGAGATTTTAATGATGCTTGAACAAGATGCCTCGTGTATTTGAAGCCCGTCCCACTTGCACTCACCCGAGTGCAAGGTGCTTTTATTGTCAGTCCTGTCAAGATGGCAGACAGGGCCATTTCCTCGAGCAGCCCAGGGGGTAGAGTGAGGGAAGGTGGGGGTCACCAGCCTCAGAAGAGGGGTGTATGCCAGGCAGGCCGTCACGCAGGCATGAGCAACAGGTGTTGACCACTGGCCACATCTTATCCCAGCATCACCACAGACTCTCCTCAGACATGCAGTTTTGACTGCCCTTACTTACCTCACGCACATTTCGTTCACAAGAAATAGGCGCTGGGTCTGACCTGACTGCAAAGGGCGCTGGGGAAGGAAGTCCTGAGGACCTGGAGATGGGATTGGAGCGTATCTAGCCACAGCCCACTTTCCCATGGCATAAGTCACCCCGAAGTCTATGTCTGCATTGCAGAAGGATGGGTAGTGACTCGAGAGGGATTGGTACCTGAGCTCAGGAATGGAGGGGAGAAGATGAAAGGAGGGCCTTCCTTATGAGTTAGTCTGTTTGGCTGGACCACAACCTGTGCATTTCTCACAGTTCTGTCTCATGCCATCCTTTCTGCGAGTCCTTTCTGGCTCGTCGATGGCCACTTCCTCGGTATGTCTTCTTGTGGTGGATGACACTCTGATGTCCTATACTTACAAGGACACCAGCCCTGTGGATTTGGGGTCTTATGATCTCATTTAACTTCATCACTTCCTTCCAGGTTCTATCTCCAAAAATAGGGGTTAGGGCTTCAGTGTATACATTTTTCTGGAGGGGAGCACAAATATTCAGTCTGTAACACCCAACTTCAACATGTGTTTCCTAGACTATGACAACCTTCCCTGTTTTCATTGTCCACCGCACCCAGCCACCCACCCAACCTTCCCTGGGTCCACCCACCCAGCATTTCATCACATATCCTCTCAAGTGGCAAGTGACTCTAAAGTGTTTCATGATAGGCTTTGTACATGTTCATCACTGGTAATGTCTGTCTAGTTTCTCCACTGAAAAGCTTCTTATTCTTCCTTTGTAATTAGTAAGTACGGGGGGGGGTGTACTTGGAAACTGTATAAATATCTGACTCATAATCAAATATTTATTACAAGTTTTATCATCCACTGATATTTCTTGGCTGAATTAAATATTATGATGGTTGCCAAATGGTGATTTTCTAATTCTATCACTACATGTTTGTCTATGAATTAGCATGCTACTTTAAAGAAAAGGTCTTTTCATTCTACTTATTATTTTTTAAACTTTATAATAAGGTTCATGGTTTTCATTTTATTTGACAGATGTTATCAGTATCATTACTTTTACTGGTCCCCAAATTATTTGTTATTTGATCTTCCCCTGAAGGTTTAATTGGTGCTACACTAGCTCTACTACAACAAACAGCTAAAATACTAGACAAAGCACATAAAACATTGTTTTCAAATATCTGACAACAGGCAGAGTGGGGCTGCAATCATTGGAAGAAATGAAACAATATGGGTTCTTTAATTTCCACAGCTTTGTTCCTGAAGGAATTTTATGATCTTGATGCAGGAAAGAGGACTCAAACTAGCAGAACTGATGACATAGAGCAACAAAAACCAGAATTTCAGGAGGACTGAGACAGCTAGAATTTAGAGATGAATACCAGAAAGAAGGTAGGTCTATAAAAGAAGACCTCTCAAAATCTTTGGGAGACCCATTAGTCTTTGATTAAATATGAATCTATATGTGCAGAGAATAAGACTCTATGAGGCTGGCACAGAAAATGCTGAAGGATAACAATTATTGTGAAATAAGTTTAAAAAAAAAGTCCGAGAACATACATAGAGTTGTGAATCATTTATATCCTTACTATCCAAAGTGATGGGACCTTGTTTCAGTAGTGGTGACCCCAGAAAGGCCACGTGTTAAGAGTAGGGATACATGAACCACAATCAGAAGACAACTGTAAACCCACTCTAACAAGGCTTTCTAACATGTATTAAACTAATAATACTGATCTGAAAGCAAATTAGCTGCCTGCTAGAACAAACTCAACACTGATAGAAGAAAAGAAAATCCACTGCTCTGTGATGTAACAGTCACAATGTCCAGCATCTAGTGAAAAAATTACTAGACATGTGAAAAAACAGAAAAAATGTGACCCAGAACTTGGAGAGAAAAAAATAAGTAGAGACAGATTCAAAATTATGGTGGTGATGACATTTCCAGGCAAGGTCAATATAAGTGTTTATAAATATGTTAAAGAATTTAAAGAAAATAAGAGTATAATCAGAAGAAAAATGAATCTTCTAGTATTGAAACTCATCATTCTTAAATTCAGAAGATCATTGGATGAATCAGCTTAAAAAATAGTAGATACCACAGAAGAAAAGACTGAAGACACCCTCATGATAATTATTCAAAATGAAGAACATAGAGTAAAAGGCTGGAAAAATGAATGCTTCATTGACTTAAATGCAATAGAATGAGGTTAATGCATGTACAGTTGGAATTACAGAAAAAAGATGGGGTATAATGGAGCAAAAGTTATTACTGGGAATGAATGATGACTGTGGAGAAATTTCCTCAAATCCTATAAAAAATATACCAGATAGCCATGAACCCTAAGCAAATACAATCAAATCACATCATGTTACATTATCATCAAATTTATCAAAATCAGTGAAAAAGAGAAAATTCCTAAAAGCTTCTAGAGGAAAAAGACATGACATATATGTGCCGACCAAAGTTAAAAATGGCCTCTGGTTTCCCTTGGAAACAATACAAATCAGGTCATATAATGACAGACTTCAAGTGTTGAAAGGAAGGAAAATCACATAAATACTCAAGCTACCTAGAACTTTATATCCAGCAAAAGTGAAGGTGAAATAAACATTTCCAGACACACCAGAGTTGAGGAATTTGTCACTAGCAGACCTGTATTAACTATAATAAATGTTAAACCATTTTTTTTCAGGCTGAAGAAATATGAATCTATGTGGCAATCCAAATCTGCAGAAAAGAATATAGGATGTCACAAGTGTCAAATATATAGTTTTATAGATTTTTTTCTTACTTTAAGAAAAAAAAAACAATTGACTGCAAAAATAGCAACAGTATACCTGGAACTTAAAGCACATACAGGTGATATGTACGGCAACAATAGCATAAGGCACAATGGGAAGAAAATGGGAGCACTGTGTTATAAGGTTTATATATTATATATCAGGTTATATGACATATAACTGTGAAGGTAGATGGCAATAGGTTAAGCAAGGGTATTCTAAACTCTAAAGAAATTAATAAAATTGAATCAGGGAGGTATATCTAGTAAGTATTGAGTTGATGAAATTGAATACTAAAAATATTTAGTTAACCCAAAAGAAGACACAAGAAGAGAGGAGAAAGATGACAGCAACAGCAACAACAACAACAATAAGACAGATGGGACAAGTATGAAAGGAATACAAGAGAGTGGACTTAAATCCAGCCCCACTGTTACTTATGTTGTGAATGGACTAAACACTCAATAGCAGTCAGATATAGTAGATTAAAAAACAGCATCTGACTACATGTGTGCACAGAGGCACTTTAATTATGAAGAGATACTTAGACAAAAGTCAAAGAATATAAGTGGTATTTAATATAAAGACTAGTAACAAGAAAGCAGGATGAAGTTCTATTACTATCAGGGAAAACAGATTTCAGGAAATGGGATATTACCTAAAATAAAAAAGGGGCACTTGCAAATTATAAATGGTCAGTTTATCAGGAGGATTTAACAGTTCTAAATATGTATGGGCCTAAAAACAGAACTTCCAATTATGTGAAGTAAAAAAATGGACATAATTGAAATGAGAAACAGAAAAATATACAACTTTAGTTGGAGATTCTCAGCACCTTTCTCTCAGAAATTGGTAAGACAGAAAATAAATCAGCAAGCAACAACAACAACAACAAGACAAACCTTGTACAATATCATCAACCTACTTGACCTCATTGACATTTATAGAATATTCCACACCACTGGAGAAAAGAAAATACATTCTTTAGAGGTGTATCATTCATTATGATAAAACGTAAGTTGGGCTATAAAATAAGCCTAAATAAATCTAAAAAGATAGCAATCAACCCAGTATATTCTCTGACCACAATGGCACTAAATAATGACACAATTATAAAGATAAATTTGGAAAACATCCAAATTTGGAAATTGACACTCTTATAAAATACCCACCAGTCAGTGAAGACTCATGAAGGAAATTAGACAGTATCTTACATTGGAATAGGATAAAAACACATATCCACATGCATGTAACCAAAAATGTGCAGTGTTCATACTTTTTAAAGGGAAATGTTTCTCTTTAAGTGCTTATGAACAGGAAATACAAAAAGGAAAGGTTAAAAGATGACCTAAGGTTCCATATTAAGAAATTATGAAAAAATGAGAGGGAAATAATGAAAACAGCAGAAATCAGTGAAATAACAGGGAAAAAATGGAGAAATCAAGGAAACTCAAAGTTAACTCTTCAAGAAGTTTGATGATTTGATAAATATTTCATTTGGTTGAGAAAGGGAATCATTTTACCATTATCAGTAGTAAAATAGGAGATGTCTATAGGTTATATGGAACTAGCTTGAAAATGTTTGTGCTAAAAATTTCAACAACTTAGAGTGGAAAAATTTCTTGAGAGATACAATTTATCAAAATAGATGGAACAAAATATCACTAATCATTCATCTATTAAAATTTAATTAATAAAGACTTGCTATAGTGAAAATTCATGCTTATATAGTTCAGCTGTTATAATTATATCAAACATCTAATGACTAAATAATAAAACCTGCATTATGTAAACTTTTCAGAAAATAGAAGAAAAGTTAGCACTTCTTAACTGATGTGACACTGATACAAAGCTTATACAGATAAAGAAAAGTACAGGTAAATTCACCTTGAGAATATTGAGGAGAAAATTCTTAATGTATTATTATTGTATATACTATAGATACATGAATTCTTAACAATATTTTATGGATATATTATATATATATCTGTATATCAAATATTGATATAACCAGATGCTATTAATTGATAAAGTTGTTTTTGACATTTAAAAAAATAATCAGTGCAACTCACAATCTTAGTAAAAAAAACAGGAAAATTATATGATTATCAATAGATGCTTAAAAATTATTTTACAATATTTGGCATACATAGATTATAAAAACTATGGAAAACTAGGAACTAGGACTAGATGGAAATATTATCAACATGGTTAAAGAACCTATGAAAAATACATAGTTAGCACTGTACTTAATAGTAAAAGACTAAATGCTTTTTGACTAAAATTAAATAAACGCAGGGATGAACAGTCTTACCACTTATTTTCACTGATAAGTTCCAGCCAAAGCAATAAAGCATGATAAAGAAATAGAAAGCATTAAGATCAGAAATGAAGACATCATTATTTGCAGATGACATGATTATGTGCTTAGGAATTTACAAAATCCTAAGGAATTTACAAAAAAAAAAAATACAAGTCGAACAATCCTTCAAGGTTACTTCATATGCAAAGTGTACTGTATCTCTACACCAACAAGAATACTTGGAGACATTAAATCAGAACATTTTAATAAAACTGATACAAAAAAGACACAATATTTCCAAAAGAAATTAATGAAGATATAATGAGAGAAAGACTGAATATTAGACAGATACTTTGCAAGACCCACCGTGGTTAAAATTTCAGAAAGGTTTTGTCCTCAGATCTTCTGTCCTCAAATTTGGTGCGGTACTGCCACAATGATTCTTGAGTTTTTGACACCAGAGGGGTGTCCATCATTTTTACACGTACCCCTGGATTGTGCACCCCCGATCGGTTAAAGGTGAAGTTCCACCAGAATGTTTTCATGTCAGACTCCAGTTATAAATGGAGTGCCCGTGTCATCCACATTTCTGTCCAGTCAACTACAAATTTGGAAGTTCCCATGGCTTTTTCTCAGGTTCGATAATCTGCTAGGATGGTTCACAGGACTCAGGGGAATACTGTTGTATTAGAAAGGACTCAGCAATAGCAGGATGGAGGAGATGCAGAGGGCAGGACATGGGGAAATAGCTGGGTGTGGTGGTGTGCTCCTGTAATTCCAGTTACCTGGGAAGCTGAGGCTGGGGATTGCATGAGTCTGTGGTAGCCCAGGCAACGTGAGCCCGCGGTTTCACGGGTAAAAACAGCAAGACCTAGTCTCAAAAAGCCCCCCCCCCCAAAGCAAAAAACAAAGAGCTCTTTCCCCAGCCAGTCATTCTCTCCCTGGGGGTCAGTGGATGGGGCTGAAAGTCTCCTACCTTTAATCTCCCTCTAATCTCACCATCATCCTCATGGTGGCAAGTGCCTTTCTGAGGATATCTAAGGTCCCTCATTAGCACAGTCTTAGTCACGATCATAAAAAGGGGCTTGTTAGGAACACTGTCATTCCTATCACTGGGGACATAAGGGTTTTAGGAGCTCTATGCCAGGAATCAGGGACAAGATCTGATATATTTCTTATTGTACCATGATAGTGTTTCTATCAAAGATTTATGGATTTAATGTAATTCTAACCAGTCTATCAGTAGATTTCTACTGTAGAAATTGACAAGCTGATTATAAAATGTATGTGGAAATACAAAAAGCCCGGTGTGGTCAAAATAATGTTTGACACGTAGAGAAAACTTGGAGGGTTTGCACAAGATAATTTCAACACTTAGGATAGGAAACTAATATGAGTGTCAGTGTAAGAGTAAGAGTAAGCATAGAGGTTAGGGCAGTGAAACCATAAATTGTGGTTAACAAAGGGACAAAGGTTATTCCTGGTGACATGATAATCCTTTCAGCAAACTGTCCTGAAATAACTAAATATCCCCACAGGACACGAGAGCTCGACTCCATTTCACATCACCATACTATTCGGAGGAATACGAGAAAATGTATTTCCAGTCTTGGGATAGGCAGTGGCAGTCCGGACACAAATAACACAACAGAGAATGGAAGTTGGTGGAATGGACTTTGACAAGACCACAGCCATCTGTTTAAAGGCAGGGAAAATGGGAAGAGATCAGAGCTGGCAGAAAACGTTTGCCAGGCTTACTTCTGACGGGGAACTCAGAACCAGCGTCTTACAACTCAGGCATCAACCAAACAGCCAACAAATACCGAACATGGCTGTGTATCTTTAGCAAATATTAGTGACTACGTGGGACAAATGGAACACTCCAGCACTGCTGATGAGGATGTGCAATGGTGCATTTTGGAAAAAGAGTGCAAACATCTATTACAAGTGAAGCTTCATCTTATTAAGGGGTCTAGGGATCCTACTCCTAGGTTTTACTTTAAAGAAACATATATAAGACTTGTCTCTGAAGATTCAAACAAGCGCGGACCATAAAGTCTGAGACTAGAGTGACACATGTGTCCACCAGTGAGAACTAACAGTTGTATTCTCCACAAATTGAAAATGTCATCTGCATGGTAAAGGGACAAGTGTCCAGTATGGATGACAACACAGTGGCCCCTGGATTCCCCAAGGTCGTCGAAGAAGGTGGACACCAAACACAGTGTGCCTGCGCACAGTGGGACTCCAGTTCTCTGGCCCCAGACACCCACTCCGTCCCGCTGGCCGTGCCCTGCGTCCACAAGGTGACCGGCGGGGTGCCCTGACCTCATCCAGGGCTCGAGGGCACGCGACCTGGGGCAGGCCCATGCGAAGGGAATGCCTCTCCAGCAGAGGATGCAGAAGGGGGCACGGCCATGGGCACTGGCTCCCACCCATGCCAGCTTGGGTTTTTCCCTTTCATCCCTCGAGCTACTCGGCCGTCTAGTCGACGCTCTTGTTGACTGGAGTCAGACTGTGGCGGGTGACGGGAGAACAAAGGCCCCTCAGCACCAGACCCACGAGAGCCAGTGTAAGAGGTGACAGAACCCCCGGGGAGAGGTGGGTGTGCTGCGTGGCGGGGCTCAGAACGCCGGCCCTATATCCTGATGGGGGCCCGGCCGCTGGCAGCACCCAGAGGTGAGACGCCAGCTCCGTGCTGACTGTTGGGTCCTCTCAGGGAGGCTGTGGGGTGAGAGTCTGGCTGGGATCAGGGGGGGCTGGAAAGGGAGCACCGGCCCCACTCGTGGCTGCAGCGGGAGCTGTAGGGAGGACAGCAGTGCTGGGTGTGTTCCCAGAGGCCTGCGGTCCAGTAAGCGCCCACGCTGGTTTCTCGTGACCGAGGAAGCCAGCCGCGTGACTGGGGCAGCCAGCGCTGGAGGGAGGCCGTGCCCAGGTGTGGGGGCCCTGCAGATCAGAGGTCCATGGGTGGGAACAGAGCCCCCGGGCTGAATTTCGGGATGGAGAAGGAGTCCTCAGGGTTATTCCAGCAGACTTGACCGGCCACAAATTCACCTGTCTCAATGGCCCTTCGGTGAGTTTTGACACATATCCACATGCGTGCAACCTTCGCTTTAATGAGATGCATTCAATCCAGAACATTCCCAGCACGCCACCTATTCTCTCAGCCCCTTCTCAAGCCTTCCTCTCCAGAGGCAGCCTCCGCGGTGGGGATCCTTGCCCAAGGGAGCATGCCGGCGGGGAGGACCGGGCCTGGGTGTCTGGTGGGCCATGTCTCAGGGCCGGGGAACAGCTCCTCCTCCTTCCCACTCCTAGTGTCTCAAAGCCCTTTGGTTGAGCCTCCATGTTTAGGCCTCACTCCAAGTGTGATTGCTCCACGCCCTGGCCCCCCAGCTCTTCTGGGAGCCCCTGTGAGAAGACGCGGCCTCTGAACTCCCTCTGCCTGGCTAGCTCCAGCCCAGATCCGGCCAGCAGTGCTCCTGGGTGTCTGGGCAGCGATGCCCAGGGCTGCCCCTCCCCGGGCTGGACTAGAGTCCACTCTGCTCCGACTGGCTTCCTGCTGCATCTTGGCTACGGAAGGGACAGAGCGTCGAACAAAAACAAAGCAAAAAAACAAAACAAACCTCGAGAAGCGGGCAGGCCAGGTCCTCTCTCGAGGAAATGAGCCTTGATAATTTGAAAGCAAGTGACACGGTTCACGCTAGCCGAAAGGGTTACACAGAAGCTGGCAGGGAAGCCAGTTGAACTTGTTTCTCTCTCTCTCTCTCTCTCTCTCTCTTTTTTTTTTGCAGGAGGCTGCTGAGTTCTCCGCAGGGCGGGCAGGGGAGCTGTGGCAAGAAATCAGAGAAGCTTGCTGACAAAAGCCTGAAATCCTGGTATCTCTTTTGTTTTCACCCAAGTCTGCGGCCACTGACATCCCTCTTTTACACCACGGGGAGATAATAAACCCCCTTCTCAGGCATCGAAATGCTCTTATACATTTTAATGTGACCTTAGCGAGTGCTTTTCAGAAATCAGGCCCATCTGACTACACTCAAGCTTGAATTGAGCTAATGGTATTCACCTCATCTTTAGATGCAAAATTGGAAGATAAAAAGACCTTGATGTGCAAAGAAGAGGGGGGGGATGTGAGGGGAAGAGGGGGGTGGGAGGGGGAGGAGCAGATTAGAGATAGTGCTTAAAAATCTGGTGATTGCACATTGATAACGAAATGTCTCCTTTTGCGAAAATCCCGGTGGGCTCCAGCGATGTCCTCCTGCTTTTATTTTTAATGATAGAATCTTTTTCTTCTCAGGCCAGAGAAATTTGAATGTTGCTGCTTATGCGGCCAAGAGAGACACTGACCTTTAGCAAGTCTTAGTTTTTAAAAGAATTAGATGGAACACTTAGGGTGATGTTCTAGCCCTGTAAGATGAGAGGGAGAGAAGAGAGAGATCCAGAGAGAGAAAGGGGGGGAGAGAGAGAGAAAGAGAGGGAAGAGAGGGAGAGAAAGAGAAGAGAGGGAGAGGAGAGAGAAAGAAAAGAGAGGGAGAGAGAGGGAGAGAGAGAAGAGAGGAAGAGAGAGAGGAGAGGGAGAGAGAGAGAAGAGAGGGAGAGAGAGAAGAGAGGGGGAGAGAGAGAGAAGAGAGGGAGAGAGAAGAGAGGGAAAGAGAGAGAGAAGAGAGAGAGAAGAGAGGAGAGAGAGAAGAGAGGGAGAGAGAAGAGAGGGAGAGAGAGAAGAGGGGGAGAGAGAGAAGAGAGAGAAGAGAGGGAGAGAGAGAGAAGAGGGGGAGAGAGAGAAGAGAGGGAGAGAGAGAAGAGAGGAGAGAGAGAAGAGAGGGAGAGAGAGAGAAGAGAGGGGGAGAGAGAGAAGAGAGGGAGAGAGAGAAGAGAGGGAGAGAGAGAAAGAGAAGAGAGGGAGAGAGGGAGAGAGAGAAAGAGAAGAGAGAGAGAGAGGGAGAGAAAGAAGAGAGGGAGAGAGAGGGAGAGAGGGAGAGGAGAGAGAGAAGAGAGGGAGAGAGGCTGCTTCTGTAATCAGATGTGAGTTAAATTTATTAAGTGTATCAAAGATGCCAGGTCTCCGTGCAAGTGACTGACAACTGTGTTTCTGAACGACAAGGAGCTACTTGGAGACCCGTCTCCTTTCTGATCCGACCTTAAGATCACAGGGAAACATCTTCCAAGATGGGAGCAACTGGGTTCCTTGTTCCTGCCCGCTGCAGCCCCCGCATACCCAGGACCGGGGGAGGCGAGGGGGCTGAGGAGCTGGGCCGGCGCAGGGTGTGGTCAGGAGACCGGCTGGGAAGGGGCCCTGCCACAGATAAAGCACAGCGCCCCCGGACAGACTCCTTCCAGTCGGGACGTGCCTGCCGCCTGTCAAAGGCCGTGTGGCTGCTCCCCGTGTGGGGCCGTCTGCCCTCAGGATGGAGGGGCCGTGCGCAAGCCGGCACGGAGCACACCTGGCCTGCCCGAAGGGGACAGCAGGTATGGGGGGGGTTGGGCTGTGTGGGCGGGGGGGGGGCGCGGGGCAGGAGAGGGGCCCGGTTGCTGGGCGAGGCTTGACTGCGACAGGTCGCCCGGGGCACAGCCTTGCAAGGGGGTGTACATAATTTATCAGGGCGGAAAGGGTGACAGATTGGGATGGTCTGGCCCTTTGACTTCGCAGCTTTGTCTGTATTTATAGACTTGGACGCTTGGGCCTCCAGGCCACGGCATCTGACGGGAGGGCTGGGCGTGCTGACTCAGACGCAGGTGGTGAGCGGGATTGTTGGGAGGGTTTGGGGTTTTCGGAAGACGCGAGGCTCCTGTCGGCTGCCACTTGTTGCAACCCTCTCACCCTCCGCTGGTCACTCGAGGCCGCTCTTCCGCTCGGGGCCAATGGCCTTCTCCCCGTCTTCGAGGAGGCGGGACGGGCACGGGAGAGATGGCGCGGTCCATTTCCAGCTCACATGGCACTTCCGTTGCCAGGCCCTTGTCGGGAAGAGGAGGTGGCCAGGCAGGGAGGCACCCCTGGAGGCACCCCCGAAGCAGAAAGCGGGGTGCCAGACCCCCTCCACGCGGACACGTGCAGCACTCACGCACCTTGGCGCTCTTTCGGGAGCTGAGACGAACGCTGCGCTTTAACCTGCCCTTCGCTTTGAGCTCATCCCCTGGCGAGGAGATTCCTGCCTAAGAGACACTTGTGCCCCAAACACTTAGGTATCCACTGTGGATGGTTAAGCAGGGGGAGGGTGAGCGCTGGGCACCATGTCACAGTACCCAGGGATGTCCCAGTTGAGTGGCTTCTAGAGCGAGGACAGGGGAGCTGCGTGGCCCCACCGGCTGAAGCCAGGTGACGGTCTGCTGAGCGCCCGCCAGTGCCCCCAGGCTGGGGTGGGCCCCCAGGAGGGATGTTGGATGAGTGCCTGTCTCCTTCCCCCACCACCAGCCCTGGGTGGGGGGTGGATCCCATCCTCCTGGCCCCTTCCTGCTCGTCTCAGAGGCTGTGGACGGGCACCATGGCGCATGGCGGGGCCCAGGTCCATCCGCCTCATGGCTTTGGTGCCCCAATCCCCCTGGGGAGTGCTGTCCTCAGGGCCGGTCCTGTGGAAAGGTGGCTGGCTCCCCATCCCACCCCCGCTGGGTGCTGGGAACCTTCCCGATAAAGGAGCGGGCCCAACCCTGCCCTCCAGGGCCTGAGAACTTTCTTTCCATGTGCCCGTCCAACGCCCTGGGGCAGCTAGCTGGCCGGGCTCCCGGCCTGGCCTGCCCAGCCTCCTCCGTGCCTCTGGGACAGCGGCTGCCACCAACACTTGGTCAAGTCCTTGGAGCCTGGCCACGTCGCCTGAAGGAGCTGCAGGCTCGGAGGCTCCTGCCAGGGGCCCCCCGAGACCGGGCCTGGCCTCCTCAGGGAGCGGAGCGGGCTGGGTGGGGTGCAGGGTGGGGCGCGCGGAGCTCAGTCATCCGCGGGGGCCGGCTTCTCCCGCCGGAGGAATGTGCTGACGGCTCTGGGAGTAGCGTCCCCCCGACCTGCGCCGGCAGCTGGCCTTGGGAGAAGGTTCCCAGCTCAGCTGAAAGGAGGATTCATCCGCGGCCACCTGATCACCGCTCCGCCGGCCTGACCGGGGCTGCCTGAGGGGCTGAGCGGGCAGCGGCGCTGCGCGGACGGCCCCACGGGGCTGTGTGACCTCGGGCAGCCGCCAGCCCTCTCTGGGCTCCGGCCCCTCCCTCTGACAGGCCCCAGGACAAGCTGGGCCTGTGTCAAGCGTGATGGACGCGGAGTGACTGTCCCTATTTGTAGAACCCCGCGGGGAGAGGAAGAGGAGGGGAGGAGGGAAACGGAGGAAGGCTACCACTTCTCGCTCCTCCTCTGAGCCCCAGGTCCTGTCAAGAGCCGTCTGGGACAATCCTCAGGCTGCGCTGACCGTTGTCCTTTCCAGCCGAAGGGGCGGCCTGTGGGCGGAGGCACAGCTCGGCAACGTGCCGAGGGTGTTCTCGCCCGGACGCCAGCCGTCCTGAGCGGCCACCTCTCCCGGGATTGACCTCAGCGCCCTCGGGGCCTGGACGGGGTTGGCTTGCAGCTGCCGAGGCCAGGTGGCCTGAGACCTCCACCGGGAGGTGCCCGGGCCTGAAAGGCCGTGTGGGTGGATGGACACCAGCACCCGAGTGGGCAGTGCCCCTCAGAGCCACCTGTGCAGGCCGCCTCTACCTCAGGCTGGGGAAGAGGCTGGTGTGTTCGCTGTCAACCTCCGGGGCAGAAACCGTCTTGGAAGAGAAGAGTCCAGCTCGGAGAAAGCCCACCCCGACTGGTCACCCTGGTGGGGAGGCTGTCCGGAGGGCCAGGGGGGCCTGTGGGTGGGCCGGGGGCCCGGGGTGGGGGGTGGGGGAGCCCTGTCCATGCAGCCTTTGGCTAACAGAGGGAGGCTGGGTCAGACGGCCCCAGGCAGTTTGGGGGTGCTCTTGGGGGCAGTTGGGGCTTTGGACTGGGGGGACCCTCACTAGCCCAGCCTTGGGTGAGGCGCAGCCTCTCCGTACTTCCGAGTTTTTGCATCGCAAAACGGGGACCCCCGTGCCCGGGAGAGGTCGGGCCGGCTAAGCCCACGTGAGCTACTCGGCGCGCCCCAGCTTGGTCCGGACGGGGTCCACGGCACCCGGCGACGCGGGTGCGTTATGCGCAGCGAGGAAGCCACGGAGGCGGCCTGAGTGGCCCGAGACCTGCCGGGGTCCAGGCGGGGCCCAGCCACACGGGGGGTGCTGTTACGCGGCAAGGAAAGGGGGGGCTGCCCGCTGCAGCGAGCTCGGGGGGCGGAGGGCATCAGGCCAGGTGGCCAGACAGGCGAACCGCCTGGCGAGCTGACAAAGCAAAGTGCCTGTAAGCTCGGGGCAACGCGCACCCCGCTGAGGGCAGGGGGAGGGGTGGCTGGCGGCTGCCCCGGGGTCTCTGGGATGGGGTGGCCTTTGCTTTATAGCTCTGCCGCTGGGGAAACGAAGCAAGCTGGACTTGGCGGCGGATGGCTTTTAGGGTCCCTGGGAGCGTGCAGCGCCGGCCCCCCTTTAGAGCGCTTCGGGCCCGGCCTGCTGGGAGCCGGGTCCGTGTCCGTGGCTCTGCAGGGCAGGGCAGCTCGCCGCCCGCCAGGCTTCACCCCTCGCCCTGGTGGGCCGCCTTGCCCTGCGCGTGCGCTGACTGCTGTGGACATGGCGCGGGGCGCCGGGCACGGGGCACAGGGGCTCTCTGGGGCGGCCCCAGGGGGCGGACTCGCCTGGGCTCCTGGGAATGCCCGTCCGAACCCGCCCGTCCGAGTCCCGGCAGGAACCGCACGCTGCTTCCCGGAGTCACCAGCAGCAGGAAGGAACTGACCTCCTTGCCGTTTTCCAGAAGCCTTTCTGCACCCACGTGTCCGGCTGCACCAGCACTTGGCGGGGATCCCCGGCGTCCCCCTCCCTGCTCCCCGCTGGGGTTGGGGTCCAGGCGCCTCCAGCTTCATCTCCCGCTCATTGTTCTCCTTCCCTCCACTGTGCGTTTCCCAGCGGTCTGCCCCCCTGGCTGGCCCTGCACAGGCCCCCACAGAGCCCTGTCCTGCGTGGGGCGCCCTGGTGGCCTGTGCTGGGGTCATTCCTCTCTGCGCCTGTGCGGATCCCGAGCAGGCCACACACGGGGGGGGGGGGCAGCGCACACGTGGGCTCAGATGGAAGCGCCGGCTCCTGGGGCTGGACTGGCTGGCTCTGGCTGCCCGCGCTGGACACCGGGACGAAGGGGACTGCCCCGTTCTCAGGCTCTCGGGCAGCAGATGCTTGCCTGGGGTGCCCACGAGGGCTCTCGTGGCTGGCCCCTTTGCACGACTGAGGACTGCCCCCTGCCCGCCCTTGCCTGCTCCTCCGCTGACGGGCACTTGGGTGGTTTCCGGCTCCCGCCGCCTGAGTCACGCACCAGCCACGTCTCCCCAGGTCAGGGCTTTGTGTCTTTCTGGCTCAGCGCCCGGCGTGGCGTCTCTGGGTCCGGCTGTGTTTCCAGCCTTCCTGTCTGGGCTGGCTCTGCGCAGGTTCCCACGGTGGCCGCGAGGCCGGGCACGAGGCCCCTGGCCTCGCCATCCCCCGATGCGTGCTTTGTGGCAGCATCTAGGCACGTCCTTTGACCCGAGGATGAAGTGGGGCTCAGCCAAGAGGCGCCTCTGGGGGGCGACACGAGAGTCAGTGCCCTGGGAGCCCGCTGTGTGCCCGGCTCTTGCATGGGCCTCGCCCGTCCTGCTTGGGGGTTGGGTCACCTTCAAAGGATGGGGGATGGGAGGGGGGGCAGGAAGATGGGGCTGGCGCTGGGGACAGGGAGATAGGATGAGGGTAGGGGACAGGGGTAGGAGATAGGAGGACAAGGCCTGGGAACCAGGACAGGGCAACAGCATAGGTGACACCACGATGGCGCTCACCTCTGGCCAGCCTGGGCCCTGCCCGCCCCCTGCACCCCCCCCCCCACAGCAGACACAGGCATCAGCTGGCTCTTTGCATGGAAAGAGATGGCTGCTCTGGCCTCCAGGTTCAGGCTTCTCCTCAGAGAGCAAAGGCGTCCCAGGCTTGGCCTGTGTTCCTTTTGGTGACAGACCGTCCCTGGAGACTTGCTTCCTTCTCAGTCACTCACAAGACGTGGCAGAGGGAGACATGACTCTCAAATCGCCATCTGGTTACATTTCCCGGTTTAACCCTTCCTAAGGAGTCTGGGGACATCGGCAGTCCTAGGTATCCCCCACACTCCCGGTTACCCCCACCCAAAACCCGGCTTCCATGGGTGCTGCTGAGAGTCTTCCTCAGCCAGCTCCACCCCATTCCCGCTTGGGGGTTATCTTTATTGTTTTTGAGACCAGGTCTCGCTATGTTGCCCAGTGTAGTCCTGAGCCCGTGGACTCAAATGATCCCCACCCTCAGACTCCCAGGTAGCTGGGATTACAGGTGTGCATCACGCCCAGTTTTTTTTTTTTTTTTTAAAACTAGGTCTCACTATGTTGCCTAGGGTAGTCCAGACCCCGCGGACTCAAGTGACCCCTAGTCTCAGCCTCCTAAGACCGGGATTACAGGCGCACACCACCACGCCCGACCCTACCCGCTTGGGGGGTGTCTTTAAACCCCCAGCTCTGCACACATCCGCAGGACTGGGCTTAGGGAGCTGACCTCACAGGCTCCGGCCTCTGGAGCTTCATTAGGGCCGAGGCAAACGGCAAGCAAGGCTCCGAGAGAAAGAAGGCGGGCATCGGGAAGTTCCCTTCCTCCGAGGGCGGGGCCGCCCCAGGAGCTGGAAACCTGGCCGCAGGTTTGTTTTGGAAATGTCTGCGCTGGGCCTGGCCGCCCTGCTTGCCTGGCCCATGGCTGGTGGGGGCATCGCCCCTCCCCAGCGCAGACTGAGCCACCTGGTCCCCCCTTCTCTTTCAGCTGCCCCCCGGGCTGACCAGCCAGCCCCCCAACCCCCAGCACTGGGCACCTCCTGGAGGTGGGGGCCCTGAGGGGGCTGATGGGTAGGTGGGCTTCCTTCCAAGATGGCTGCCGCATGGCCGGAGCTGAAGGAGAGGACTTCTGCCATCTTGGGCCTGAGCTCTCGTGAGAGGGAGCGAGAGGTTCGCCTCGAGCCTGCAGTTGAGAGTCCAACTGTTTAGCTGGCACCTCAGACCGAGGCTCTAGAGCTTAGGACTCGGCTTCCAAGCTGATGGGAGCCTCCAGCATCTTGCCCGGCGCCTCTGCGCTGCAGAACATGGCCTCAGGGTGCCGGCAGTGCTGGTCTGTCTTTGTGCTCTGGCCCCCGGAGGACTCCTATTCATTCTGCAAATCCCAGTTCACATGGCCCTCCTCTGTGAGACCGACCCAGAGGGCCCGGCAACTTGTCGCACTGGTCTTTGTTCTATTTCAGGACGTCTGAGCGTTTCTGTATGACTCATGTCTCCCGTCCCGTGGCCTCACTCCTCTGCTGGACCCAGGACCTCCAGGGCGGGCACGGTGCTGACTCATCCTTGTGCCCAAGACGCAGAGTGACTGTGCTTGGTGGGCGTGAGGTGCTCTCTGGGCGCTGGGGAGCTCGAGGTGTGCACCCCACCCCTGACCACATGGGAATGCAGTGCTGTGCTGGACAGGGGTCCCCAAGAACCAAGAGCCCCCCACTCCTGTCAGCAGGGCAGGATACCCCGAAACAGAGGCCGGAGTCTTATTCTTTGGGGGTCTGTGGAGGCCTGAAGGCCAGGCTGGGCTCCCGAGAGCCGAAGGAGCACTGCTGTGGGCTGAGGTCAGCTTTGTCCCAGAACTTGGGGACAGCTGTGTCCCCTGCCCCCAGCAGAGCAGGCGCTGAGGGGCCTGAGCCGGGGGTGGGGCAGGCTCTCCACTCTTGCTGCTTTCTTTCTGACTCCTGTGTAGTACCTGGCTCGACCCAACCTCTCGGATCTGTTTGTGAAAAATAATTATTTGCTTAAAACATGTGAAGTGCCCCTGTCATTTTAATCGGTTTAATTTAAATTTTAAACGACGGATCTTCAACCTCTAATCACTTTGAAAGTGAAGTGCTTTTCACCAAATGTGAAGGGCTTTAGGGCTGGAAATGATTATGTGTCGTTCACAGTGACTTGGGGGGGAGAGAATGAGAGAGAGAGAGAGCGAGAGAGAGAAAAAGCTACTTGCCGTCTCTTCACCATCACCTCTGGGACCGAGCCAGAGCCAGGCCGAGTCTGCCCTATAGGAATCTAAGTTGCAAAGTGCTGATGAACCAGAGAAAGAATGAGAGAGAGAGAGAGAGAGAGAGAGAGAGAGAGAGAGAGAGAGAGAGAGAGAGAGAGAGAGAGAGAAAGCAACTTGCCATCTCTTCACCATCACCTCTGGGACCGAGCCAGAGCCAGGCCGAGTCCGCCCTGTAGGAATCTAAGTTGCAAAGTGCTGATGATCCCACAGCCCTGTGGGATTCAGATGCACATTTATTCTTTCTGGTGACAGACCTAGCCTGTGCAGGGTCATTTAAGATAACTTCCAGTTAAGGCTTGACTGCAAAGTCCTGATACACCTTCCGAAGCTGGACTTCAAATGTGCCCCTGTGGCCTTGGGCACATGTTTGTTCTGCCCTGGGGAGGCCAGCACTGGCATGGGCAGTGTAGACAGTTGGGCAGAAGGGAGAGCAATTCAGATATTCAAGCTGGTTTGTGGGCTCCAGTGCTGAGGTCCAGCTGGAGGAAAGGCACGCATTCAGAGGCATGTGTACAGATGCAGGTGTATATGCATGCATGCAATGAGTGTGCTTGTAATATGTGTGCATGCAAGCGTGTGTGTGGGGGTGGTGGGTCATTGGAAACACCTGGCTGCAGGTGGTAGGGCATTGCAAGGAACTGTGAGAACTGCTTCTTAGCTCAGGGCAGCTTGGAACCCGGAAGCTCTGGCCTCACGGCCCCAGGCTGGGGACGGGGCCACCAGCTGGCCAGGGCAGGCCCTCTGCAGCTGGGCGCAGTGTCCTGCCCTGGCTTCTTTCTCTCCGCTTAGTGATGTTGCAAGAGCCAGGGGGACTAGACGCAAGTCCCAGAGGCCCACTTTCCAATTTTACTCTGTTCATGTTCTCTGTGTGCGATTCTGGGCTGGTTACTTCAACTTTCCAAGTGTTGTTTTGCTTGTTTAGAACTAGGAAACTGGCGCCTTCTTTGCGCTCATGTGGCTTTGGAGGCTGGGTTTCCCCAGCCTGGCCTCTGGGCCTGGAATCTGCCCGGTGCTGGCTTTCGAAGTCCTGGCTTTCTGAGGCCCCACCAAGCTGGCCTTTCCCTGGTGCACCGGGTCCAGCTGACACCTCTGCCTGCAGCTTCCATGGGGGCCGGGGCTTCTGGAAGGGGGCCATGGAGTGCAGCAGAAAGACCATGTGGTTTGGACCAGATGGATGTGGGTTTGATTCCAGGCCAGTGTGAACTTGATCTCATCTACTGTAAAAAGGGCCTCCTAGGACCCCCCCCAAATAACTTCCTGGTGCATTATGACATGCAGGGGGAAAACGAGACTTTAACGCATGAAGAAGGTTGAGTAGAATTATCTTCGTAACTTTGGGGGTGCAGAGAGCAAACCCAAAGCAGAGCCAAGTTGACACACATGATCACCTTCAACTTAAAACTTCTGTTCAACAGGTTACATAAAAAAGTGAAGATATGTGGAATGTGTGTGTCAAGATAAGAAGAACTTCTAGAAAAAAGAAAATGTAGAAAAACCAGCAGGAGATCTGAGCTGACCTTCCACAGCAAAGAAGACCCACAGATGAAGATCCTATGTGGTCGTCAGGGAAGTGTGATGTAAAACCAGAGCAGCATAATGACTCAGAAGAGAAAGAACATGTATGCGAGGCGGAAGATGACTGAAGTTGACATTTGGGGGAGCCAGACTCTCGGGGTGACTCTGCACCTGGTAGCCTTGCACAGCCCTCGCACCCAAGCAGGATTTTTCTGCAGACCCCCAGACCCATCTGCAGCCGCTCCACCACTGTCTTTGGGTCTGATGTGCTGTTTTCCTTCCCAGTTCCGGAGATCTTCATGGCCATCCTTCCTCCTTCCGAGTGTGCCTCTGGGCAAGCCACGAGCCATCACGTCATCTGTCTTTTATCCTTTTGTTAGAGTATAGTCTGACCTAGATTATGATTTTTTTGGCACCACCCAGTGTAGTTATTCGATGTTTTCTCAAGGCCCCTGCGTCCATCATTTCAAAAAGTCATCAGTGTTTTGTTCGTGATGCCCAGCCAGATTCCAGGCTCATCGGAGAAGGGCCCCGTGGGGTCGTCATGCTTTCAAATGTGTTGAAACTTGTTTCGTGGCCCAGCCGCCTTGGTAAATGCTTGAAAGGTATACCCTGCAGTTGTCAGATGTTCCATAATGTTCTAGAAACAACCAATCAGGCTGGCTAATTATACAAAACTGTCTCTTGGTGAATGCTCTGGTCAGTGGCTTTATCAGTGACTGCAAGATTTGCTGAAATCCTCCACCATGAGGGGGTTCAGTCTGTTTCTCTTCTCAGTTCTATCAGGTTTTGCTTTCTTTCTTTTGAGATGCGTTATCAGGTGTGTGCATTAGAATGATTATCTTTCTGGAAAATCGAACTTTGCATTTTACAAAATGCTCCTCTTTCTAACTCATTACATTTTCTGCCCGGGAGTCTCTGTTGTTCAGTATTATTGTGGAGAAACCAGTTTTCTCTGGGTTGGTGTTTGCAGTGAGATAGCTACTGTCTCTGCTTTCAACCTTCTGTATCCCTTTATGTTAAGTGTGTGTCTAGTAAACAGCATATGATGAGGTTATGTTTTTTCTTAAATCCTGTCAGACAAGAGTCTGACAGTCTTTGTCCATTTATATTCATGTACGGATGGCTACACTCTTTTCCTTTTGTGTGATCTGTGTTCTTCTTTCCTCTTTTTCTGGCCTTTTAGATTCCAGGTCGTTCTCTCCTCTTAATAATTTTTTTTTTTTTTTACATTCTGTTGCTATTCTTTCCTTGGTTCTTCTAGGAAAATGTCCTCAAACTTTCTGGTTTCAGACTCCTTAATAGCCTTAAGCATTATTAAGAACCCTTAATAGATTGTATTCATCTTGGTTAAACCTACTGATATTTCATTGTATTATAATTTAAAACTGAGAAAAAATTAAAATATTTATGGATTCATTTACAAGTAGCAATATTAAATGCTAGCTGGTAGGAATAACTTATGTTTGTGAAAAGCATCTTTCGCGAAACCAAAAATTGAGAGGATGGTGTTGGTTTCTATTTTGGTTTCTTTAATGAATAGCTTAATAGAAGACAGCTATATCTTCATATCGTCTTCTGCATCCAATTTGATGTGCTATGTTGTTTTGGATGAAATACATAAAAAGTACATTTGAATAAGTGGTTGGAAAACAGAAGAGTATTTTAATAGACTTTTCAGATTATTGCAGATATTCTTTGATTCTTTACCAAAACTTCACTGGTGGTAATTTTGTAAAGCTTAGTTATAATTTGGAATCTGAAACCATTTCAGTGAACTTTTCACATTCTGGATTGGATATGAAATTTCACTAAAATCCCTCGTTTCTTCTTGTAATTCCAACAGCTCTTTCACTCTTGCATAGTTAATACTCTGCAACATTTGAAGAATTGTCCTTCCCCGAGTTAAGCAGGTTTCCCAAAGGTGACACATTTGATTATACAGCACACACAAAAATTTCATTTGCCTATGTTATCACATACCTTATCAGAAAGGTCTTGGAAGATAGGGAGCCATTAAACTTATGGAAGCTAGTACAAGTTTTCCTATATTCTGATTTTTTATTTGAGAGTTCAAATGATGTCCTTGGTAACATACACTACAAGTGACTCCGCTTAGAGTAGTGACGTGCTTACTTTGCTACTTTTTGAGAGGATGTTTGCAAAATAGCTGAGTGAGAATGAGAATTGCTTGTCTTCCAGTTGCTCTTTCTAGTAAAAATGATGTTGGGCTAAAAGGTGGCCAGCTCCCCTTGGAATTCAGTCCCACAGCTACTTTTCCTTGGGACAGCCATTGTCGTTCAGGATGCAGTGCTGGGCTCTATGACAGTGCATATTTTATGTAAAACACTAATAATGTGAGGTCAGGGTCTTGATTCAAGAAAATCAATACCTTTTTACCATTCCATCAAGATTAGTCATACAATGTTAGTGGAGATGGAACTTGGCCAGCCCCTGTGGAAAAATGTATGGAAGTTTCCCAAAATATTAAAGTAGATCTATCATAGGATTCAGCAATTCCGCTCTAGATGTAGTCTACCTGAAGACTAAAAATCTATTAATTCAAAGGACTAAGTGAAATCCTGTATTCACTGCAGCATATTTACAGTAGCCCATATTTACAGTCGCCTTATCCTCAAATTTTTCCATATGTCATGGAAGAAAAGATATTTTCTTCTGTCATCTTTTTCCAGTTTACTGATAATTCCTTCAGCTTTATCTTATTTATTTTAAACTTATCTGCTGGATTTTAATTTTCTGTTATTCTGTTTTTTGGAATCTACATTTGATTCATCTTAGAATCTACATTTGATTCATCTTTATTTTTTATTTTTAAAATTTTTTTAATAATTAAAAAAAATTTTTGTGGGAAGAAAACAAGTTACATAGATAGGTATACATATTACAATACCATAATTACAAAATTATAACATGCAAAATAATATATTATTTACTGATGTGTGATTTAAAAGTTTCAAATACTACTGGCATGGCAAACATCAGATCCAGTGTACTAATTATTATATCTGGGAATGTATAATGGGGAATAGGATAGAAGAGATATCCACAGAGAATGTCAACCATCTCTGTGATGGTGGTTCTTCTTTTTTAAATTTAATTTAAATTTTTAAAATTTGCATATATATGTGTATTTATATTTATATTACATTATTGCATTCATCTTTAGAGTTTCTGATTGTCTAGTATAATTCTGAATCTTTTATTTCCTTGAACAAAATAATCTAGTCCATTTTGAAGTCTGAGTTTACCACTTCCATTATCTCAGATCCTGTAAGAAGTATCCGTATTGTGTTGGTCTCTTTGTTTTCAACCATTTCTTTTGCTTCTTTGTATGCCTGGTTTTGACTGAGTATTGGAAAGCTTCTGGAGCTAAATTGAGGCTTAGATTCAATATTAGGCTACTAATAATGCCAGATCTCTTTGTCTAGTTAGGGATGAAGCTGGTGGCATAGTAGTGAATTTAGCTGCCTTCCAATTAGGGATAAAGGTGTTTTAGACTGAGCATCAATTCTTTTGAATCACAGCATATCCCAGGATGTAACCCTTACAGTCACTAAAAAAATTAATTTCGGTTAATTTTTCCACAGCAGGCAAGAAAGAAGAGGAAAGAGAATTAAAAAAAAAAGTTAACACTATTGGTGATTACTGAATTCCCCCATTAATGATCATTGCATTGTACTTTTTGCCCTCTCATTATACAAATACCAAGTTTTCTGCCTCTTCGCCTGCTTTTCCAGAATCACCTAGGAGAAAAACTCTTCAAAGGCTGAGTGAATTGAAACATTGAATTTCCTTCTATTCTTGGGTCTTGGCCATAATCTTCACTGTCTTGATAAATCCTCAATACCTTTAGGCATTTAATTTTTGATTTAAAATTTTACCCAGATTGTCTAGGTTTTACAGTAGAGACACTGGTCCTAATCACCTAGCTTACCATTGCCAGAAATGTGGCAATCTAATGCAACTGCTTAAAATTCATCAGTAGCTGGGAAAATAAAAGATATTTGCATTCCAAGATCCAGAAATTCCACACGTCAGAATACTTGCTTTACAGGAAACTTTTGCAAATGTAAACAGTTTTTGTAATAGTAATGACAACCAGCAGGAGAGTGGATAAATCAAGTGTAACAGCCTTACCAAAAATATGCAGTAAAAACGAAGGAGGTAAAGTTACACCCCCAGAATAGTTACACTGCATCATCACAATATTGAGAGAAAATGTAACATATGGAAATATACATGTACGTGCATGTATATGCTGTATTTATGTATATAATAATACATTTGTCATCATATATATAGGGATGGAATGGAGTCTTACCACATATATAGATTTGATATTTTTTCTTTTTCTGGTGCCATTGGATCTGTGATCAGAGAGGTACTAATATGTTCCCGTTTCATTGGCAACACTTTCCTTGCTAAACTAGATGGTGGCTATTCCTGAATATTTCCTGTAGTAAAAATACCTTTTGGGCAATCTTGTCTTGAGTTGGTTGGTTTAGTCCATTTGTTTTGTTTGGTTTATTGATTTCCTTTCTTGACTTTACCTTTTGGATTATTGATTTCGCAGTTTAGTCTCTTACTTTGTGATGGCTCTTTATTATTATTATTATTTTTTTCTGTGATTCTATGTTCTTCTTTCTTGCCTTTGGTTATTGCAGTAAAGTTATTCATCGGTGCTTTTCCTTCCTCTGTCTTTATTCTCCTTCTGTTTTGAACTTCATCTTGTTTCCTTTGCTTCCACACGGCCTGACCCGTGTCTGAGTCCAGAGCTCAGAGTCGTGACTGGTCCTCATCCTCAAGGTTCACTCACCTGCCCCAGCAGCAGCCACGCAGGGAGGAGTATGTCTGTGTGTAGATGGCTGGAGATGTTGCCTTCCCAGCCAGTGGGCTCCCAGAAGTACATGCTACCTGGGACGGTCTTATTTTGACAGCGTGTCCCTGGGGGACACTAACTCACTCTACTAACCCTTTTACTTCTTTATCACTCATAAATACAGCATCATAAAAATGACCCACCAGGAAGCCTAGAAAGCCACTAGCACTTAGTAGATGTTAAATGAATGATTGCCCAAGAAGACTAGATGAATTTAATTGAGCACATTGATTGCTATTGACCCCCCCAACATATGTATTTATACATATCATATTCTACATCTCTTAATCTTGCCACACGGTTGGCAGCCAACATCTCTACTTACAGATGAGGACGCTGAGGCTCAGCGATCATAAGGAACAGAAGTATAACTATATTGCCAGTGGGACAGAAACAGGTGATACCGTCTCATGCAGCCATTCTCTCTGCAGCTACTCACCAAGCACCTTTGTGCCAGGTCTCTGTTCATATGCAACAGGTGCTTGCATGAATAGTGCTCTGGATAGCATCTCCCTTGGGATGTGGCTTGGGCCCCCCCAAGCAAATGAGCCCTACGAATTGCCATTCTCCTATAAATTAGCCCGAGTCCAGGTCCTCGAGTCAGGAGCCCTGTGATACAAGTTGGCTTCAGAGCAATTGTTTGAGTCAGGGTGCAGATGTGATGCTCAGGTTGCAATGCGTCACTGCGGTTTCATCATGAGCGTGTCATTAGAAGGGAATGATGGCCACCTGGGCGTGGGTGGCTGTCTCATCAGATCTGGCACGCTTAGTGAGAGCAGGCTGACGGCCACTGCGTCCTCCAGTTCTGTCCAAGAGCTGCCTGGAGTGACACAAAGTGGCCTGTGCTCTGGCTGCAGCTGCTTACCTCCGGGAGCTTCCCATCTTTCCCATCACACAGCAGCTCTCCTGGGGCCCATGAGGCTGCGCCCCTCCTCTGCCCACCTGCTCCATGGTCCTGGGTACCCTGGCCTCCCTAGGACGCGGGGGCGTGTGTCCCTGACCCTCTTTGGGGAGGGGACCCATCCCCTGGGCCTCCCCAGTGGCTGCGAGAAGAGGCCTGTGGCTTTGTTTCACTGGGGGAGATGACGCGTCTGCATCATGTAGTGAGGATCCCGAGCTTAGGTTTAGATGCAACCACATGGGGAAACTGAGCCTAGGCTGAGGCAGATTAACCCTTTCCTGGGTGCCCTCATCCAAGGAGTACCCACCCAGGGGCTGATCGCTCAGGAACCCCCAGATTCCAGGGTCTACACGAGTCACCCATAGGTGGGTTTGGCGGCACCCGGATTCCTGGGCTGTTCCCCCAGGGGTTCTGATCCGGCCCTCAGGGATCCTGGAATCTTTACTTTCAAGCATCTCTCCACACAGCTCTGGGGCAGCAGGCTTGAGGAGCTCTGGGGCTGCCTGGGGGTGGGGGGGCTGGCCTGGCCCGGCCCCTGGGGAGGGCTGGTGGAGGGCGGCTGCCAGCAGAATAGCCTCAGCTCTGCCTTTGCAGGACGCAGGGTCTAGTGTCCACCCCAGGGAGGACTGGGTGCTCTCTCTGGTACTTGAACTTCAGGGCTGGGATGCTAAGCCTGTGACCCCGTGGCACAGCAGGCCCCCCCTCACTCTGCTGGGGGTTGCTCCCCAGCGCCCCCCGGAAGCCTTCCTTAGCTGTCAACTCTGAGCTCCCGACACCTGCCAGGTCCTCCTCCTCGCAAACATCCTCACGTGTGTTAGCAAAATCTGTGCTTCCTGCTCGCAGCTCCGGACGCTGGGCTCCCGGGAAGGGGCTGTCTCGGCCACCTGGAGGACCCAAGACCCCAACACGCAGGCTGCTGGTGTGGATGTAACCTGAATCCTGAAGCCGTTTCGCGTGCTGCTGTTGGACACGGAGGGTGGGAAGAACAGCAGACGGAAGAGAATGCGACACAGACCTGGACCGGGACTCAGTGAGCATGTACTGAGCCGTTTATTAGAGGTTCCAGGCCCCTTGAATACCCTGGTGAAGGAGTCGCCACAGTGCGGTAGTAAGAAGGTAAAACCAAGGTCCTGTGGTGTGTAGCCCGTGGGGCAGGAGGACGGGGGGTTCAGTATCTAGCAGAAAACACCTGTGGGGGTGAACACCTTTATCTTTCTTAAACGTCCCTCTGGTGGGTCCATCCTAGGAGGTTAGGGGGCTGCCGTCACAGATAAGAGACTTGCCAGGAACCATCTCTAGGGTGCTGAGATGGTCGAGAATAGATACAGGTGCTCCTCTATCAAAGGCAGAGGGCTTATCTATTCTCAGTGTCCCCCATGCTGCCTTCCTGGCTTCCCACTGGACAGTGAATGAACCTCTGTCCATGCACAGTCTTTATCATCACCTTGTTTGGTGGTGCCTAATATTCCACCAGAGCGTTGCACACTCCGTGTTGAAAGCACCCCCTCCCAGGAGGATTTTATTTTGCCAATGTTAATGGTCCTTACTTCTGCCCCTGGTTTGTGTGATGAGCTCCCTTGGATTGATGGACCATCAGCAGACACTAATAGTGGACGTTTCAATAGACCATCCCAACAGGATGGACTGTGAGCTGCAGCTGGCAAACACACAGCCTGACCCGTGAGCATGACGACTATTCATTCCGAGTTCCGACCCCGACACGGTGACTTGGGGCCCTTGTCCAGGTGGTGTCTCTGGTGGTGGAGATGGGCACGATTTGCCGTGGTTTGAAAACGAGGACTCTCCCGCGGAGTGCCATTTTGAAGGGAAAGTGAGGGAGTTGCAAGTCTGCTACAGGTGGGTCTCTGGGACATGGCTTCATCGTTCATGTCGACAACTTGTGTGGTTCTAGAGTGCTCTGGGTGGTGGTGGCTCCGGGGTGAACGTGTGAAGGCCAGGAGCTTGGTCTTCCATCTGGAAGCCAGCAGAGGTTCAGCAGGAGAGCAGAGATCAGCAGCGAGCTGAGAAAAAGGTGTGCACATGGGTGTGACACGCACACTCACACATGCATGGCATGGCTATGTGTGAACGCATGCATGCAGCGTGCTATGTGTGGAAGTGTGTGTCTGCACATGTGTCTGTGGGTGTGCACAGGTGTGAGCGAGGACTTGGCAGGCGGCAACATGGGTGTGCCAGGCGTGGGGTTCACAGATCATGAAATAGCCTTCTGTGTCATGCGGGAGAGTCCCCAGAGATGTTAGGGTGACCCAGAAGTGATGTGGCTGGACTTGGATTCGGGGCCGATGCCCCTGGCTGGAGAGTGGAGGCAGGAAGGCCATTGCAATGACCAACACTCGATGCTGGGAGTCGCAGGGTGTATCCCCCTCCCAGTTCCTCCGCGAAGCTGACCCCAGGGTGACGGCGTTTGGAGACGGGACCTCTGTGGGAATGACAAAGGGGGCAGGCGATCGCAAGCATGTGCCCTCGGAAGCAGAGCTCTCACTGGAGGAGTGAAGACGGCAGCGGGAACCATCATCGTGGGACAAACCATCATCTTGACCTTGGCCTTGACTTTGCCTGGGGCAGGTGCCTCTCTGTCGCAACACACAGGAGCTCAGGGGGTAGCAGAGACCGTGGCTCTGCCCGTGGCCGGCCCCTCCAGTCACGCGCTGGCCGACAGAGCGACGCAGTTGTCTGCGCTGACAGGCCCGAGTGTCGTTCTCCGCGGGTAATTACGCTGCTGAGTGGCTGGCTGGAAGAGCGACAAGATTCTGTCCCTTGGTCGACGTCTTCTCTCAGAAGACAGCCGCTGTGTGGGGTGAAACATACGAGAGGAAATCTCTCCGGGTCCTGCGCAATGTGGCGAGGGGCCGCGCGCTGTTCGCGAGAGGAACCTGCGAACCATTAAGTTTGGGTGAAAAAGAGCAGACGACGGTTCCCGCCTTGCGCTGCATATGCTCCCGGCGTGACTGGCAGAGCCGCTCAGCTCCCGCCTGCTTCCAGCTGGGGCGCGCGGCTCCTTTCCAGGGCCGCCATGTGCCCCCCGGGCCGCCCAGCTGGGCAGCGGCCGCCCACGGCTGCGGGGCGCGGTTGGGGGCTGGTGTTGAGGCGCCAAGGCGTGGGGTCCAGCCACGCTGTGGCCGTGAACCGTCCAGGCTTCCGTCTCCTCATCTGCAGAGTGGACTAGCCTTCCCTGTAGGGCCCGGCAGGGGGGAGGGGCTCCAGTTGCCTCCGCTGCTCTGCTGTGGGGGGGCCTGGTCCACTGTCTCCTGGCTGGCCGCTGCCCACCAGTGCCGGGAGTTCCAGCCACGCTGTGCGGGGGCCCAGCCCTGGCCCTGTGGGGTTCGCTCCAGCAGCCTCTCTCGGGCACAGCTCTTTGCTTCCCAACACCTGGGAGGAAGATCCGGGGAGAAGTGTGTGGGGCAGCCAGGGCCCTGGAGAGGGGGTCGGGGGGCTCTGCCCGGGCGTCCACTAGCTGCTGGCTGTTGGGAAGCTCTTCCTCCCCTTGGTGCCTCAGTGTCCTCACCTGTACAATGGGCATACAGTGGGCACGACCCTGCCGGGGCCCAGAGGACTAGGCTAGGCACTGAGTGTCTGGGCTGTGCCTGCTGGCTTGGGGGCGGGGACCCCGTGCAGGCGTCTTGAGAGGGAGGAGGCTGCAGGGTCCGGAGTGGAGCAGCGGGGTGGGCACTTCCGGCTCCTCCATTTCTGCCCGGTAAGGAGGGGGGTGGCTTTCCGGGGCGCACTGGGCACCCGGCCCTCGGCAGCTCTGCGGAGTGGGGTGGGCTGCGGGCACAGTCGGTGCTCGGGGCCAGCATGCTCGCTGTGCTCCCCGCGGCCGCATGCGCAGCGTGGGTCGGAGCCCCGCTGGGCAGGGGTGCGGGGCTGAGAGAGGCCGCGCCTGCGAGGGCACAGGGCGACCCAGACCCTTTCCCGGGCTTGGCGTCAGCCCCGCCCCCGCCCCTGGCCTCCCGGTCACCCAGCACGTGGGCGGTGCGGTCCCCTGGGCGGGCCCGGAGGACACAGGCTGGTCCAGCCTGTCCAGCTACTCCCACCGTGGGCGCAGGTGGAGGCGGAGCCTGGCTGCTCTGCGTGGGGCCATGTGCGCCGTACGCGGGGGCTACGTTGTTTCTAGAACGTGCGGCCCGGAAGCCGAGCCTAAGGCTGCTCGGACACACCGGTGTTTGCACCAAGGGGCCCGCGCGGGTCGACCAGCCGGCCGGGCCCAGCCCGCGCCTTGGCCGTGTCAGCCTCCCCTGACCCAGGTCCTGAGCAGAGGGCGGCTGTGTCAGGCTCGGGGCCACAGGGACGGAGCTGGCGTCGCATGCGAGGGAGCTAACCCCGCACCCAGGGCCCAGTCTGGGGGGCAGTTAGGAGGGGTGGACCCCGAAACAGATAGTTCTCCTCCGTGCTGTGCTGGGAAATGTCTCCCCTGGCCCTGGAGCTCCTGGGTGTTGCTCCGCGGTATACAGCGGGTGTATACAGTGGGCGCTCCATAATTGCTCTTGATTCAACCGGTTGGTGCTCTGGTGGCCACGTCTGCTCCTGGTCTCAGTCCTCTTGGCCACCTGGGTGTCCTCTGAAAGTGACCTCCCGTGCTCGGGTGGCAGCTGCTCCCCGGCGAGGCTCCGCGGGGGAGTGGGGTGCCGGGGGAGGCCAGGGTTGTGTTGCCGGGGCTGGGCGGGCACCTCGAGGGCGCCATCTGTTTGTCCAGCAGACGGTCCCCTCCCCGTGGCCAGCGGTCGGCACGGAGCTGCAGGGCAGAGGTGCCCCTGGTTGGCACCCACGCTGCTGGCTTGTCCACGCAGGCAGCTCCTGCAGGAATGGCCTTGGGCGGGCTGTGACCCTGTGGCCGCCCTCGGTGCGTGGACGGGGCTCGGCTGCTTTCCAAAGCCGAGCGTCCCCCGGGTCCGTGGCCCGTAGCTGGCATCTCCTGCGGCCCTGGCACCATGCGGCTGGGCTCCAAGGCGAGGAGACGTGGGGTCCAGCTGCGGCCATGTCCTGGCCGAGGTTCCGCCTCGGCCGCCGTCTCGCGTGCCCCAGTGCGTGGCTGGTGCGGTCGTCACGCGAGTCTGGTCCCTCCGGGTGCGGCTGTGGGGCAGAGGGTGGTGAGAGCTGTCGTCAGCGGGTACGGGGGTTGGGGGGATGACTGGGCTCCTGGGACCAGCCACTCGGTGTCTCGTGCCCCCTCGTCCTGCGGGTGTGCTGATGCCCCCACGGAGGCAGTGGGGTGGAGGCAGCGGGAGCTGCAGGGCCTGGTCACCCCAAGAGCTCAGCAGGGAGGGGTCTGCACCCCCGTGTTCCCCGCCACAGCCCTCTTGCAGGTCAGGGCTTCGGGTGACCCTCGGCCCTGGGCGGGTGGGGCAGAGCCTTCTGGGCCAGGCCCTCGGCCGCGAAGCCCTCGGTTTCCCGACTCTGGCGGGCGCCTCCCCTGCCTGGAGGTGGTGCGTGGGCCGCCCTCGCCCTCCGGCGCGCTGCCCACGCGGCTCTGGCCTGGACAAAGGCCCTTTGTGACGGCGCTCACACGTCTGCAGAACGTGAACCCGCCGCCCCGGCCCGCCCCGGCCCACGGACGGCTGGCGCGCTCGGCCCGGCATTGTTCCCACCGCGCCCGCCCGCCCCGCGCGGGGTCAGCTGGTGCTGCCGGCCGGGCGGCGGCTGTGGGCGACGCCCCGTGCTTGCTGAGCAGCGGGATGAGCTGTCGGTGCCTCCGCTGTGGGCCTGGGCCCGGGCCAGGTGGGGGGGGCAGCGTGGGAAGCTGGGTCCCTGGGCTCCTGCGGGGACGGAGGGCACGCCCGCTGCAGTGGAGGGGGGAGGCGGCTCTCCAGGCTGCGCTCGGTGGCCGGGCCGGAGTGGTCAGGGCGCTGCACACCCAGGTGACCGCCTCCATGGAGCTTGCGGTCTGCAGGAGGCTTCTAGAAGCTCTGCTCGGCCCTCACTGGCTCTCTGCTCTAGGAAGTGATCCAAGTCGCCACTCTGCACGGAGCAGGAAGCTCGCCATTCATTCATTCACTCATTCACGCATTCATTCTTTCATTCACTCGCTCATTCACTCATTCATTCATTCTTTCTTTCTTTCATTCACTCATTCACTCATTCACTCATTCACTCATTCATTCATTCATTCATTCATTCATTCATTCATTCATTCATTCATTCATTCATTCATTCATTCTTGCAGTCACAAACCTGAACTGTCACATGCACGCCCCTCATAACAGTCGGTCATCCTTGGCCCAGAAACAAGTCCAGAGGCGTGGCTGCAGAGGTGCCTGAGGACGTGCGCCCCAAACAAGCGGGTGAGAGATGGGGTGTGGGTGGGGGAGGGGGAAGATGAACCGAGAGAGGGTGAGACTCCAGGCTAATGCCCTGTCTCCACCCGGTCTTCAAGGGCTTCCGAGTATCCGCAGTGCCCTCTGAGCTTGTTTGCCTAAGGCCAGTGAGCTGGCTCTGGATGCCAGGGGCACCAGCTGGACTCTCCCCAGCTCGTAAACCCCAGGCGGCCCGGCCCTGCGTCAGCTTGGGGAGCCCCAGCCAGGTGCGGGAAGGGAGAGGCAAGGCTGGCTGGAGCCAGGAGGTGCACACAGGGCTGTGAAGAAAATGGGTTGATTAAGAGGTGACGGACCTCAGAGTCTGGTGAAGGGTGGACAGGTCACCAGACCAGGACAGTATGAAATGAAGAGCCTGGCATTGTTACCACTCACACCCAAGAGGAAACTGTGCAGAGCTGCTTGTGGGAGCAGGGATCGGACCCCTCCCCATCAGGGTCCAGAGAGGAGAGATCAGGGAGGACTTCCTGGAGGAGGTGAAGACCTTGGGTGCAGGATAACTCACTCTCTCTCTCTCTCACTCTCTGTCTCTCTCACACACAGAAGCAAACCCCCCAAGTCTTTTTATTTCATATTGACATCTTCCCAGCCAAGCTCATAGCTTTATAGACTCAGAACTCATGGTGGGGGAGGAAGGAATCAGCTCTTCTGAATTCCAGGTGAGGAGCTGAGGCCCCCAGAGGGATGGCGGTGGCAGCTGTCCCTTAGCAGAGGAGCTCCTGACGAGGTTGGACACTGAACTCCCGGCATGGACTTGCTTGCTGGGTCCCAGTTCGAATCACGAACTAGAGTGTTTGAACTGCAATGTGAGTGGGACCAGCTGCGTCCTTGGGGTCCGGGGCCGAGCGGGCCCTGGCAGGGGGAGAAGGTCGACCTGGCTGTCAGGTCATGAGACAGTGTCTCGTCATCTCCTGCGGGCAGGCATGAGGACTCATCCAGGAAGGACAGGTCATCTTGCTAGGGGAGAAATTGCAAAATGGCCCTGGTCTCAACGGACTAGCAAAGGGGGTTCGCAGTGCATGTGGGGTGCTGGCCCTTCACACCTGGAGATCTTGGGGAGCCCAGGAGTGCATCGCAGACCCCCAGCGTCCCAGCCCACTGCTCTGGGGGGCCGGAGAGGACGCTTGAAGGAAACGTCAGCAAGACGAGAAGCTTCTGCTCCCCAGTTTTGCCCGGGGAGCATTTCTTATCTGTGAGTAATAGGTTTTTCACAATCCACCTTTTATGTTCACTTCTGTAATGTGCCTGGCTCAGCCAAGTGTCTCTTAAAGGAGACGGCTCCGTTTATTCCCGCTGCCTGAATCAGCTTAGATCCTGGGCAAACCTGGGAGCCACATCCCCCCCCCCCGCTCTCCCGTAGTGAATAGCTAAACCAAGATGCTCTGTCCATGTCAACCAGAAAACCAAAACCCCTGAAACCTCCAAGCCTGCCAGACACGGTGGCACGAGCCTTGAATCGCAGCCTATGGAGCGAAGCCGAGACTAGGAATTGCTTGAGTCCATGGGTTCGAGTCCCGCCCGGGGCAACACAGCGAGACCTGGTCCCAAAAAATAACTGGGCATGGTGGTGTGTGCCTGTAATCCAGCTACCTGGGAGGCTGAGGCTGGGATCACTTGAGTTCGGGGTACCCCGGGCAATGTGAGCCTGCAGTTCCATGGGCAAAAATGGCGAGACCTAGTCTCAAAAAACAAAACAAAACAAAACAAAACAACAAAAACTCAAGCCCCAGAGATCCCAAAGATTCGGGACTTTTGAAGGCAAAAGATGGAACCTCCGGAAAGCGAATCTCCGCTGTGTCCTGCACATACTGGTCACAGCTGCTGGCGGCCACCCTGGACCAGGTGGTCACAGCGGTGGTGGCGGTGTCAACTTCGTTTCCCCTGACAGATGCTGACCAACCGCTGGCTCTCAAGGTCCACGTGGACCCCGCTCTCCCGTCACGTCCTTGTGCAGACGGGGGCACGTTACCTGGGCGTGGCCTGTGTCTCCCACGCGTGGACTCACCCCTGCAGCGGGGCCTTCGTGGACGGTGCTGCCGCTCTCCCCAGGGTGGTTATTAGGATTTTTATTTTTCACTCGCCTCTTTCGAGCACCCGTAGCAGAAGCCATTTCCCATCGTCCTTCCACGGAGGAGGATCTGCTCCGCGCCAGCATCGTGAATCTTCGTCATTTCCCTTTCTGGAAGTTTCCGCAGCTGTGGTCAGGGGCTGCGGCCCAGGCGTGTCCTGCGGAGGGAGTGAAGCAGGCTCCCCGGGGACATTTTTCAGCATCTTGCCCTCGGGGTAAAGTGACAGTTCTGCAAATTGCGGGCAGAGAACTTCAATGTCTAATTAAATCCCGAAGATGTGCAGGAGTTTGAAACCCGTGATTGATGTTCACGGAGGTGTGGCCCGCTGATGGAGGCTGCTGACAGGCCAGCGAAGCCCGCTCGGCGGCTGATGTCTTGTTGTGATCCGTGTTGTCATTTTTTCATTACTGATTAAAATTAAAAATCTGCTTGGCAAATCCATTGTAAAAATTCCCTTCATGAGCATCGACGGGTACAAATTATTTTGTCAATCGTCTGGCAATCAAACCCGGGGCTGGAGCCGCGCCGGGCCCACTGGCGCGCTCAGCCCCCTCTCCCTCTCCCGCCGGTGACTTTTCACAACAAAGTTTTCCGAAGCGTAGGTAGCAGCCTTGGCAGCGCTGGGAAAAAAGAAAAAAAAAAATCCAAGATTCGGCTCTGATGTTTAATGAAATGTTCTGTTTGCGGGGCCCCTCCCCCCGCCGGGACGAGCGCGGAGGGGAAGGCTGGCGGTGGGGGAACCAGCCGGCGCGGCGATGGTCTGATGCCGTGTAATGACAGGTGCGGAATAGTCATCAAAGCCTTTATTAGGATGAAAACCTGTTTTGAGAATGGAAGCGTCACTCGTCTGAAGTGCAAGGCAGAGACGCGATCGCTCGAACCTGCAAGGCGGGCGGGAAATGTTTGCAGCCGCTCCTGGGAGACGGTGCTGACGCTGTGTCCGAGGGTCGCTGAGGACGGGGACCGGGAAGGGAGCCCCGAGGCCTTGCTATGTGGCTCCGGGCGGGTCAGCTCCTTCCCTGGGCCCTGTCCCCTCTGCTGCGGGCAAGAGGGAGCGGAAGGTCAGGTCCGTCCTGAGTGGCGGTCAGGGCACGGGCCGCAGACTTGGAGGCCTGGGCATCCGCAGGGCATTGCAGGGTGTCTGGGGTCTTCTCTGCGAGCAGAGTGTGGCCTGGAGGGAGAGCAGAAGCCTCCTGTGTGTGTGCTGTGCGTGCGCACATGTGTGATGTGTGTGTGTGTGTGTTGCTCGGGACTCGCACCCGCGGATTCTGATGGGCAGACAGTTGTCCGACCCCCGCTGGG
>PVHY01013612.1:0-40848 GCA_004024945.1 Uropsilus gracilis | reverse complement strand
GTGAGGGGGAGGGGCCACGAGGGCAGCGGGGGAGGGACACACAGAACCTCTAGTTTTATGGCAGGAGACACAGGAGCACAGTTGCCGCAGGCAACGACCCACGGGCCCAGGCAAACACCCACGGGCCTGCACGCAGGACGCCCGCGTGGGGGCCCTGAACCGCCTGGGACTTAAACGCACACACGGGCAAACGACCAGAAGGGCTCACGTCCCCACCCACAAGGATGCCTCCGTCCACAAGTAACGGCAACCAAGGTGGGACGCATCCACGTCTAGAAACGCCGGCCCTGGCGGAAGCAGCGAAAACGCCCCCACGAGAAGTCCGCGCGGGGGGAGAACACGGCCCAGGCAGGCCGCAGCGGACACGGCGACGCGGCCCGGAACAGGAAGACGCTGGTTGCCGAGAGGCTCCGTCAGCGAGGCCGTGGACGCGTCAAAAGCAGGAAGATCTAAGACCAAGGCTGTAGCCAGAGAGGGCTGTCGGGAGATGCCTTCGGCCACCCCAGTTCCAGCGAGCCGTTCCTTAAGGAACTGCTATCAAGGACCGTCCAGCCCGCTGGCGTCACAGCGCGGGGGGTCAGAGTGACCGTGCGGGCGACGGAGGAGCAGGCCCGTCGGTCACCACGGGCCGCTGCGTCTTGGGCAGGCTGCCTGCTGAGCGGGGCGTCGCTGCGTCCGCGCTGGAGATGCGGCCTGTCTCTCCAGCCCACGTCACGCCTCTACCAACCGTGATCAGATGTCTCACTCAGTGTGGAAGGACAAATGCAAGTGGAAGAGAAGAGGCTCGCTGCCTGTGTTGAGAACAGGGACGCGACCCCCCGCCGTCCAGGCTGGACCTCAGAGAACTGGCCGTTGCAGCCCTCGCTCACCTGACACGTAACTCCCGCGCCGGCCCCAGCTCTGACCCAGCTTTCTCCTGCAAACATCGCAGGGGCCGGCAGAGCTCAGCCTCCCTGGCAGCTGGGGGGGGAGGAAGCCGCTGGCCGCATGGACACTTGGCCTCCAGGTGGAAAACGCCCTGCTGTCCCAAAGAAGCCAGGCGCCTGTTTCCCCTCTGGGAAGAGGCAGTTAGCGACACGGGGCCACTGGATGACCAGGTGAGGCAGGATGGCGCACTCACGACAACAGTAACGTCAGGCCTTCGCCAAGGAAGAGCGACTGCTCGGCCACAAGAGTGCATGTGTGTGCATGTGCGTGCATGTGCGTGCATGTGTGTGCATGCGTGTGCATGCGTGTGATGGCTCCATGGCTGGGTTCTACAGAAGGCTAAGGACCCTTTGCGTCTTTCAGCCTCCGCCGCTGCCCGAGATGGCCTTCCAGTTTCTCGTTTATCGTCTAGAAAACAGGCCTCCGTCCCTGCTCCCTCTGGGAAGATGCTCTCTCACTGCAAGGTTTCCTTTTCCCCCATCAATCCCCAGCCAGCATCTGCTCCCTCTCCGGGCCGTTCTGTTCCTTCCTCAGCGATGTTTCCGGAGCAGGCCCGGCTGCTGACTGTAACTCCATCTCCCGCACCTCACGACGGTCTGACAAAAGACGGGGCCGCCTCTCGTCTGATCCCCGCTGAGAAAACACTCTTGACACCTCTGCTGACAGGGCCAGTCTCCCCCAGACCCTGGGTTTATTCAGCAGAAGGGGCCTAGAAGAGGAGATCAGCCTCAGGACTATTGTTCTGATCGTTTTCTCATGTTTATTTCCTCACTGGCCATTCCGGATGGTCCAGCGTTAAAGGAAAAGGGGCTTTAGGATGGCATCTATGTGGAACAGCTACGCTGGATGGAGTACGGCTGGGATGTTTCATAATGTTCGGCATCAGAGACCAGCACGGTCGCCCCCCGGGCCCATGCTCGGGTGAGAGCAGCTGCCAGCCTGCAGGTGTCTTTCCCCCGTGTGCTGCCGCGGGGAGAGACTTGCCCTGGCCCCTCCAGGGCCGTCTGCTTGTGCCTTTGCATGACATGCGTGAGCGTCACTGTTTCCACACGAGATTCACATGCCAGTTGCCGCTACGATGCTGCTAGCTCCCCCCACCCTCCACGGACATGCCATCTGCAGGTAAAGACGATCTATTCAGACAATAATTGTGGGCTGAGCCCCGGACTGACCACTCGAACTTCTCACACAGGTGGTGCCCAAGGGACTCGCGCTTTTGGAGCCGAGAAGTCATATTCCCCTACATAGTACTTTTCCTGGTAATTCATAACAATGGAGCCATTACCAAATGCATCGCACCGTATGAACTAGGCTTTCATAGACTTTTAACCTAGTTTACCGACTTAGTCTTTCCTTCCAGACTGGATCACAGATGCATCTGCAAGATGTGGCTGCCAGCGTAAGCTGTTTTGGCTTTGGGGGGCAGGGGGCAGTTCTTAGCAGTGGGAATCCTAAGAAACATGCTATCTAAATAACATGTGTGTTGTGCTCCGAGTCCACACGCCCTCCCCATTGGCTGAGTATGTTCAGGTGCTGTTATGCTGGCTTAATATTCCGGAAATGCGTCTCCTAACTTCAGTAGAGGACACATAAAGATTGTCCTCCCCAGAGACACATGGACGCCATGAGTTAGGACGCGAGACTCAAAATAAAACCCAGGCAAGAGAAAGAGCAGCTGCTCACATCAATGCTTCCCAAGGCGACCGCGTTCGCAGCTGGAGATGGACACACTTCCTTAATCTCGTCCATCAACATGTCTCTCAGCCACACCCGGACTGCAGACCCGAGACACAGCAGCTGACCGCGGTCCCTCCGCATGGCTCCGCAGGGTATGAGGCTAAGTCCCACTCGGCCCGGGGCGCACCCAGGGTCACACACAGCTACGGCTCCCCTGCTTGTCACTGCAGCGGGGCCAGAATAAAAGGTGAGCCAAAGGCTGCGTGAACTCTGAGCTGCTGAACACACCACTGGGGCTCATGCCTGCTTCGAACGCCTCAGCTCAGGGGAAAGGAGGGCCGGGGGGAACTGTTTTCTGTGCAGAACGAGGGGTGCTCTGCTGGGAGCCTCGGTACACGCTGTGCTCCCCAGCCTGAGACAGATTTAGGGGGAGCGGTGGGCGGCAGCTGGCGAGGCCGCCTGCATGAATCTTGCTGACAACGGAGCCGATTTCATTATCCCGGAGAACAAGCCTCCGGACTCTCCAAAGCAATAGAAAAATAACGCGTTTATGGGATCTCGTCCAAATTAAATACCGCTGCCCTCACAAGGGCCCACGTCCACGGTGCGGGTTTTAAATTACGTAACCAGTCCCAGTGGCCTCGGAGCTCCTGCTCCCGCAGCAGCAAATGGAGAAGAGACAGGGTCGTGCATTTTCCACCTCACTCCCTACTGAAAACCATCTCTGATTCTTTGCAAGATGATCCCACAGGTTGCGCCAGCACCACCTGGCATCCGGCGGGGTTCTCTCCCCCCGGACTCCCGCAGGCCAGCTCCAGAGTGTCACTGGGATCTCCTGATGGGCCAGGGAGAGGCGCTTCCAACTCTACAAAGTACCCTTAGTGAGAAGTCATTACACGGCGCCACAGCGTTCACTCCTTTGTTTGGTCCTTCTTGTGGGAGGCCGCGAGTGGGAAGGAGAACGGACAGAAAAGATTGAGATGGTCGGAGATCTGGACCAGGACTCAGTGAGCACGTGCTGAGCCATTTATTAGGACTACAGGCCCCTTAAACGCCCTGGTCAAGGATGGTCACAGCGCGGCAGCAGGAAGGTGGACCAGGCCCCGGGTGTGGAGCACGTGGGGGGGAGAACGGGGAGTCATTATCCGGTGGAAAACACCTGTGGGGGAAGCGCCTTGGTCTCCCAGGACGTGTCTCTCCGGCGGGTCCATCCTGGGAGGGTGGGGGCTGCATCACAGGTAGAGAGTTGCCGGGAACCATCTCTTGTGCGCTGGAGGTGGGCGAGAATAGAGAAGGGTGTGCCCTCATCTAAGTCATATCTCTTACCCATTTACAGCACCCACACTTCTAAAGCCATTTCTTTCACATTATTTAATAGCGAATATGTCAAATATTTCATTAAGAAAAGGGAAGCGAAATTATAAGACTCCAGTGGCAAATGCAAGAAGCTAACTATTCAAGCAATGGTCTAATTTTGGTGCTAATACACGTGTGAACATGCCTGTTGTCTACAGGTACCATCGGCCTTTAGATAACGCTAAATGTGTTTAAAAGAATCCGAAGTCAGTTCGCAGCGGAGCGCTCTCGTCGGTCGTACTTCTGGCTCTCCTGAACACCAGGCCCCATGAAACCTGGAAACCACAAAGGTTGCCAAGGAAAGTGCCCGTGGACGAGAGTGAGTGGATGTGCTGAGAGGACACTGGCTTTTATGCCCCGAGTCCATTTTCCACGACTCTCGGGGCGCTCAATGTGCTCCGCAAAGAGAATCAAAGGCCCAGGCCCTTTCAAGCAGCTGCTGTTTGAAGTGCTTGTGCCTTTGTCTAATCGGCGAAAGTAATGGAGGCTTTCGGGCCCCCCTTTGTGAGCCCCCAAATAATGCATCGTTAGCGTGTTTCAAAGCCGTTGCATGCTATTTGGATGGTTTCCTTAATATGAATTTTTCATAAAGAATAAAGAGATTAGTCACAGTGTCCTAGCCTGACATTATAAAAAATTGGACTCCCTATCTTGAGGAAAATTAATTCATGAAATAATTACAGATGGGAAGACATAAAAGACTCATGTTTTCATTTTTTATTTTGAAGTCATATATAATCCATCACTTGCTCGAAACTAATGATGTCAAAGTTGGGCCTTGGACAGGGTTCTGAGCGATCAGTAGGTACACGATCACACCCATGCATACCTGCCCACGAACACAATCATATGGCACTACACAATGACCCACACACCACATCCATGAACACACATGACCCGCAAGTGCGGTGGGTCACATAGGACTACACCACATGTATGATGGCATGCAAAACCACGCATATACTTATGAGCATGGGCACAAATACGACCCCATGTATGGCCATACACATGTCCACACACGGTCATGCGGCCCCACACAAACACGACCACATACATGAACACATGCCACTGCACATGATCGCAACACTCACGCGAGCACACATCCCCACACAACACAGGTTGGCAATACACATGATCAGGAGTGACCACACAGAGGGGCACAGGTTTCACGTCACAGCTGGAGTCTTCCTGTGATTTCTAGCGGTGGCCACACCCACGGGCGCACACACACACACACACACACACACACACACAACCATTGGTGACTGTGAGGAAACATCTCAGAACCTCTTACAGTTTGAGATCTGTGCACTTTCCCGATGGTGTCATCCACTCTGTCCCTGACACCGCGCCCTCATTATTTTAGGGGCCGCCTGGACGACTTCTACCAAGAAACTCAACTAGAAGCCCGTGGGGGGGGGGGGACGACTACCTTTCAGGCCACCACCATCTCCGCAGACATGGTCTCAGCATGGAAGGAAACACCCTGCAGAACCCCCACCTCCTCCCGCCGGAGTCCCTGGTGCGAGCTGACCACGCCGCCGTCCACCTGATGTCCTGCCCCCCCGTCCTCACCTTGTCACAACACGAGCTCGACGAGGAGCTCAAACAAACAACCTGCATTTCACTGCAAACCACCCTGAGAGCGTCCCAGGCCCACGCCGCCGCCTGGCACAGAGAGCTTCCCGCCGAGAGAGCGACCGTGCCGTGCCCAGCACCCGGCGGCCAGGCTCACCCGGACAGGCCCGGACAGCAGCGCCTGAGCCCGCGTCGGCAGCGTGACCGCCCCGTGTCCACTCTCCCAGCCCAGAGCCTGTGAATGCATCATCCTGCGTGGGGCAGGCCGGGCTGAGCTGGTCTGGGCGACTGGACACAGCCAGCACGGTGATCTGCAGGGCCCTGAAGCCAGATCCCAGCCAGCCCGGAGCTGGTGAGGGAAGGAGATGCTGCCCCCAGCGCGGGACACAGGGTCCGGGTGCGGCCTGACTGAGGCCGCGGGGGCTGCTCTGGTCCCATCACCACGGCCGCAGGAGCGCCCAGCGCCGCTGCCCAAAGCCACTGACCGACCGGCGTGGTTTGCGAAAGCAGTGATGGGGCCTCGAGACACAGCACGGCCTGTGACTGCACCGGGATCTGGGCCCAGGCTCCCGCCAGGAGCCAGTCACGACGTGCTCCTCTGCCCTGCAGATGTGACGGCCACAGGGAAGGAGGGGCTGGTGCCCGGCATCTGCTCGTCTCTGCTCCCGGCTGTGGCCGCCAGGACGTTTCCCGGCTGCTCCCTCAGCCCCGGGGGAGTCTGTGCACCAGAGGAGAGACCGTCTCCCGGACAGCGAGGATTCCACCGGGAGGAGAAACAACCTGAAGAAAACACACTTCTCTTCTTTCCTTCTCAAAGCAGAAACAAGGGAAAACCCACGCGGAGGAAGAACACGTGCAAATCAACCCTGCAGGCGGGCGTCCTGGTCGACCTCACGAGGCTCGCGTTGGACCGAAACTCTGTACTTTGCCCACGTTAAATAGGCGCCTGAGCGCGTATGACAAACAGGACCAGGCTTGCGGCCCTGATAACGTGTCTCACTTTGGAGTCAGCCCGGGAGGCAACGAGCCCTGAGCAGGATCTGCGGGCGACACGCGGAGGTGCCGTGGACCAACCCCAACATCAGCCTGACGCAGAGGCTGGGAATAAATCTTCCTAGTATTCAGCCACAGGATTCTTTTTAGACACCAAGCAGGTCGCGCTGCATGCTGGGGTTGGTTTGCTTAAGTAATGCCCAGAATGATGATTTTCATTCTTGGGGGTCCCTCTGCTTGAGCTTGCCGAACGTCTCATCAGGACTCAAATCAGCGTCTGCTCTGGGGGTACCACACCCCAGAGCTGGTGCTGTGTCCTGTTCTCTGCACCGGGGCCAGCGCACTCAGTACCCCGGCGGTAATTTCCATCACCGGGCGAGGCCTGTCTACAGCCTCCACCGCCACCGTGCTGCCAGGGCCTCGTCTGGAGTGAAAGTCTCCCATGGGGAGACACGTTGAAGCCTTGCAAACACCTCTTCTCTCTCTAGCCTGGGAGGAACCTGGGTTAGCATCCCTGGAAGCTCAGCATCGGAGGTCATTAGTACTGGGGTGTTTGCTAAGTGGGGATTTCTTATTTCGGCCACCCCTCTGAACTCACCACCTGTAACTCTACTGGGATGGAGCGGACGCAGCTATTCACCCCGCTCATCACGCCCGGGTACCACGGAAGGGAGCAGGGCACTGAGGATGCGGCGTCTCTGCTTCCAAACATAGCCAGCTCTGCACCTCCTGCTGCAGCTCCATGCCAAGGGGAGAGGGTGCACGAGACAAGAGGAAGGAGAGGGTGACACGAAGGAGGATAAGGAGGGGAGGGAAGTCAGACTCGGAACAGCAGCACCTGGAAAGCTGACAGGCCCAAATGTACCCCTGGGGGACACAGGCTACCTTCAAGTCAGCACCACCCGGACAGACAGGTGGGAACAACCACTGTGGATGAGCTATTTCCCTGTCTTCTCCCCAACCACCTACCCGTTCCCTTTCACCCTCCCCACTTCCATCCCGACATTGCGGACACAATATAGCAACACGACCAGAACGCTCGGTCTTTCCTCGCAGACAAAGCAAAGCAAAACTCCTTTTCAAGGGAAAAGCAAGTCTGCCGTCAGCTGTCCTCCTGCGAGGTTGAGACACCGTGCCCCAGTGTGGCAGGACTGGCAATGCTCGCCCTTTGCCCACACTCCTGGCCCGGCGGGCTTCCTCTCTTGCCCGAGAGCTGTGTCCCCAAGATGCTCCCAGCCAGCATTTAGGGGTGTTGGCCGCTGTTACAGACCAGACTAGGCTCATGCTGTGAAATGAGGAAAACGTCACCATCTCATCTGCCTCCGGAACACTGGACACGGGACAGGCGTGACCACCTCTGGGAGTGGCAGCGTCACCACCTCTGGAGACAGGCGTGACCACCTCTGGAGAGTGGCAGGGTCACCACCCCCCAATGTTTACCTCAGGACACATTCCTTAGGCAATAGCAGCCGGTTGGTGAGAGAGTCCCCTGCCCCCGACGACCTCACAGGAACCAAGACGTTGCCCCATTTTACTGCACCCTCACCATCCGCCTGCCCGTGAGATTCATCGTGAGTTGTGCCTCGTGCGCCACAAACCCCCCTTCCTCTGTGAACAAATGTGTCGCCTGGTCCACGCTCCCGGACGACCCTCAGCTGCTGCAGCTAAGCCATCTCTCGCCTTGCCCTTTCTTGCACCCTGCGTTTGGCTCCCAACAGAGGGGTCCTGCACGCACAGCTTCCTGGGGCACCCCAGCCACACGCTGACACCCCCGCTACAGACAAGGGTGCAAACGGATGCTGTGTCACTGCACTGGCAGGTCACCCCAGGCCCCTCAGCCACGCAGCCGGCCTGTGAGGTGCCCAGAAACACTGGACAGCTCCCCGCCTTCCAGGTGGCCCCATCCTGAGCTCAGAACTCTTCCCCGTCCTGCCGAAGAGCAGGCACAGCCCCAGAGGCCAGGGGACTAAAAGGAACTTTCTGGCACCTTCCTCTGCGCTCTTGAAGCCAAGCCTAACGCCGCGAGCGCCGAACCCCGCAGACAAGGGCACCCACTTTAGTCCCACGTTGCAAATAGGAAGCAGCTTTCAGCGCTAAGATGATTTCCCCAAAGTAACTGGAATGTTCAGGTGGTCAGCCAGGACTTGGTGCCCCTTGCGACACACTCTGCGTGTCATCATCTTGCTAGACTGACTCGAAGCCTCTTCGTTGAAGGCGCCTCCGGCAGAAAAGCTAACAGGGACGAGACAGAAACACTGCAGCCAACACTGGCTCCACCGCCGGACCTGGGCAAGCTCAGCCACACGCATGCCAGGGAGGCTGTGGGTCATCTTTCCACCACCAGGCGAGAGAGAGAACCGTGCAAAAGGCCCACGTGGGGCCTTTTCAGTGAAGTCAGAGGATCCTCCTCCAACCAGCCTCTGGTGCCAGGTTCAGGCCTCGCTATGTGCTCACAGCACAGAATTTCCAGAATTTTCCATCCCAACGAGCACCACCGTCAACACTCAGCCCAAAGACTTTCACCCGATGGTGCCCAGAAGCATTCTCTTTATTTCCCCCCCAACTGCTTGGTTCTTGGGACGCGAGCTGGTAGCATTATGGGTGCAATTATTCAGATTGTAAGTGCTTGATACAGTTAAATGTCCTGTCACCGAATACGGCAAAGACGGCAGAACTGGGATACCATCTCCCGTGTTACGTGAAACACAGGTACCCAGCACATTATAGGACGCAAATAGTAACGCCAACCAGTTACCTCAGTTATTATTCTGCTTCTTATTTATATGTAGAAGAAATCAAGATGCAAAACCAGCCAGGTACGGTGGTGCGCACCTATAATCCAAGCGCTGGGAGGCAGGAGGCTTGGGATCGCTTGAGTTCGCAGGTTCGAGACTAACCCCGGGCAACACAGTGAGACCTGGCCTCGAAAAAAAGCTGCTGGGTGCTGTGGCAGGTGCCTGTCATCCCAGCTACGTGGGAGGCTGAGGCTGGGGATCGCTTGAGTCTGTGGTACCCCGGGCAACACAGCAAAACCTAATCTCCCAAAAAACAAAAAAAAACCAAGATGCAAAACAGGAGGTGTGTGATGTCGGGATGGCGTGTTAGTGAACAACCGTATTCCTCTTTAGATGAGGATGGAGGCATTTCAAACAGGCACCGGCGAAGGAGCTGAGGTTTCTTCATCTTTAATTGTTTCATCGCCACGGACACGTATTGTCCCATTTTCCCACGACGTCTTAGGTTCCCCTTCGGGTTTGCTATCCTCTGACAGCAGCTCCGGACGAGTATTTTCTGTCCTCAAGTGTCACCAGCAGGACGTTTCATTTTCAAAAGCCAGCGGGTACGGTTTGGTCAGAGACGGTCGCAGCCATTTTGACTGGGACGTGGTTGTATTTTTCCCAGAGCCGCAAACCGCCCGAAGGGTAGAAAGGCGCCTTCTTGGGACCGTGCTTCTTAGCATCAGAACGGCTCTCCAGAGGACAGAGCTGGGCCCTCGGCTGTGGGAATAAGTGCTTAAGGGCTCCTTAAGCCAGTTTCCGACGGAGGACAGGGAAGAGATGGAGGCGGCGATAAGCGGGAGCAAAGGAAGCATTTCAGGAAGGTTGGGCGTCCTTCTCACCTAGAACGAAGCAAGCCCCGTCTCGAGGCGCCGTCACATCTGATCGAGTTTCTCCGTGTGGCCACAACCACTCCCTTGTCCCCGGACCCCGTGGGCAGCGCTCAGCCAGGGACACAGGTGCCCCTCCAAGCAGCCTGTCCCCCACGAGCTGTGGCCCCGAGGACACGGCGGGCTGTCGCTTGCTGACCCCTGCTGAAAACGGGAGACCCAGCAAAGCATCTTCACGCGTGTTGGCCACGTAAGGAGCTCACGGTGCACCACGCAGGCTGGACGCGTGAGACGTCAGGTTGGCGGGGGGCCGGTGCCGCACAGCCGGGAGTGCGTCCGGGGCTGGGCCCGCAGCTCCTGCCACGGACACGGCGGCCGCGGTGGCTGGAGCACATCTGTCCCAGGCGTGTGCTTGGCAGTGGAGCGGCGGGACGCGGGAGGAGGCTGAGGACGAGCTGGCTCCTTCCCCTGGACGGACGCTTCTGGCATTTCTCAGCTAACTGTGCGTCCTGACGAGGAGCCGAGCACAGGCCAGAAGCTGTCCGAAACTCTCAGACACGCGGGGAGGCGCCAGGGGACCTGTGTCCACTTAGCGGAGGACGGGAGCTTGGCTGCCGGGGCGGTGGTGACAGCCCCTCCCCCCAGGCGCCGGGCGGCATCGGGCCTCAGCGTCCCCACCCGTCCACGTGAACTGTGAGGACAGTGTGTGCGTTCACGGGTCACCCCTTGAAGAAGGACGTGCTGGCCGTCGGGGGGCGCTGGGGGAGCGAACGCAGGTCTCCCGCACGACTGAAACACCGAGGCCTGGGCAAGCGGGCCAGACGCACATCTGACCCAGCAGCTGCAGCTGTCAGCCCCGAAGGAGAGACCGGTGCTGGTCACAGGGACCCTCTGCTCGGCTCAGGCAGGACGCGCCACGGGGCCAGTGCCACGCCGGGAGGCCCTCCGCTCGAGGTGCGTGCCTGCGCAGGATGTGCCCGACCCGGAGCTCCCCCCGCTTCCCCGTGGCTGAGCTGGCCGTCCCTTCAGGCGGCCGAGCACCTGCTCTCCTTCCACAAGGGGGCGGACGGGGTCCCCTTCCCGCCTGGGCACGCACCGTGCTCGCAAGGGCCATGGCGTGCACGCGGCGCAGAGCACAGAAGCCGAGAGCCCGGGCCTGCGAGGCCGTCCGTCCGCGTGGGCTTTGCTCCCCGCCCACGCTGCCAGCCCAGCCCCGCCGCCCCTGCCCGCCCGGGACGCGGGCGCCCACCGTGACGTCCTCCTCCTCAGAGAAACGCATGCACGCGCGCGGGGGCTGGGGAGGGGCCTGGGGGGGTCTGCCACCTCGGGGCGCCCGGGCTGGACTCACGGGGCCTCCTTTGGCTCGGCCTCTGACCTGCTGACCGCCCCAAGATCCACCCCGCCTGGCGGACACAGAGAACGTGGCCGTGGGCCGCCCGAGTGCCGGGCCAGGTTGCAGCGTAAGCTGAGGAACAAGGCCAGATTGTCCCACCAGCTCACCGCGCTCAGCCCTGGGGGCAGCGCTGGGCCGTGACCAGCGCTGGGCCTCAGGCCGCCAGGAGGGCCGAGCTGGCCGGGCCTCGCAGGACGGACCCCACTGCCCAAGCGGCCCAGGGCCCTGCCCCGGCTGCGACCGAGCAGAGAAGCCCAGCAGGCACCCCCCCGCTGGAGCCCGGCCCCCCCGCACCCCCTCTCTCAGCCTCGTCCTGCGCACCCCCTTCTCAGACACGCCCGTCCCCACGACGCCCCTGCCCGGAGCGCAGCCCTCCGCTGGGGCCTCAAACCAGGGCCGCTCGGCGTCCACCCTCGCCCTGGGCGTTCCTCCGGCTCCCGACCTCGGCCCAGCGAGCTGCCGCCCGGGAGACCGGACTCTGGCTGCCAGAATCACGCGTTTCCGTGGAAACAGTCTCGGATGATCCAGTGGGGGAGGGGGGCAGCAGAGGAAACACCAGCCTGGCTGTTACCCTGCAAGCACGACGGCGCTCGCCCGGCAGGACACGCCCCCGGCGCGGCCACCCGCAGCCATGCCCTCTCGTCAGCGCCGGCCGCCCTGCGCCAGCACAGCACCCACAGCGACAGCCTCGCGGGGCTACGGACACAGCGTCCCCGCAGCGTGCACGGCCGCAGAGGACACTCGGCTGGACCCTGACGCGCGGAGACAGCTTGGCCTGCTTGCCTCTCGCTGTCGTCGCTCAGAGTCCACCTGCGTGGCGGCGTGGGTGACCCTGGTGCTGTCAGGGGAGGACGGGTGAGGGTGGGGGCTGAGAGGACGTCGGCTGTCCCGAGGCTCGATCGCTATGCTGGCCCTGACCGGTGGGGGCGGTGGCCAGCGCCCCTGGCGTGGACAGGCGAGCTCACGAAGTGACCGGATGTGGCTGACTCTCCCCACGGACGCAGCAGGGGGCCCGGGCTCCCTGGGGAAGAAGCGGGGGTCAGGATGGCCGCCCCCAGCGGCTGCGGACCTGACGATCAGGGTCACCCCGACTGTGCAGCCCAGGCGATGGACCCGCATCCCAGGCGGATGCCCGCTGGGTCTGCCCAGGGCCCCACGGGCACCTTCCAGCACATCAGGAGGGGGGCTTGGGGAGCCACGAAGGAGGCTGTCGGGAGGTTGGGCGCACGGCCTCGGCAGGCGGAGCCATGGCGCACGGCAGGTGGTTGAGGTGGACGCAGCGCCAGCGGTCACCGTGAGGAGGACCGAGCCGCGGCCCCCACCGGGCTGGCTGCCCTGGGCCTCCTCTCCCCGTGCGCGGTGGGGCGCACCCCTCCAGACGGCCGGGCCGACGGCTCCGAGACTGCAGCAACTGGACGCAGCTGGCTTCCTCCTGCGACTCGCTCTCTAGGCTGCCCGGCTGCCCAGCTGCCCGGCTGCCCGGTCTGCGCGCCCTGAACGCGCACTGGAGACGCTGCTGTGCCCCCCGGGCTGAAGGCAAAGTCCCGCCGGCCTAGCGGGCGTTTCGGACCGTCCTGCTCGGACCAGCGGCGGGCGGAGGCGGCCGTGGCTGCGGCGTGGGGGCCCCGGCTTCGCGTGCCCGGGAAGGGGGGCTGGGCAGAGCGGAACGCCTGGGGCGGTCGCGCCCAAGCCTGGTTTTAGGACACGCTGTGAGGCACCGGCTGTTCCCGCCTGTTTGGAACGATCACTCGCAGAGTCTGGTTTACGCCCCGAGGTCAGCTCTGCTTTTGTCCTCTTGGCTGACGAGCTTCGGGGTCAGGGTCGGCGGGGGGGACATCGTTATCGTCCGGCAGCCATGGGAAAGCCTGGGGCAAGGCTGCCCCTGCCCTGTCCACGGGGTGCGTCCTGACCACGTGCGGGGGAGCCCCCTGCTCCAGGCTGAGCTCGATGCAGGTCCACACGGGGCCAGCCCGGAGGCCGAGACCGCCCGCCACCGTCCCCCTGCACCGTCTCAGCACGCCTGGTGCCCTGCCCGCTGCCAAACGCCCATGGGTGCTGCCACATGTGGGGGCACCAAGGCTGGGCAGAGGGGTGGCGTGGGGGCCTCAGCCCTGGGACAGACTCCAGCTCCCTCGAGGCTGCCCACGGCTGCCCCAGCAGGTCAGGCAGTGTGGACACGGCACACGTGGGCCAGGAAGCAGCCGGCCAAAGCCGGAGCAGAGACACGAGTTTCCCGTTTCTCCCCACGCTGGAGCCCTTCCCAGGGTATGGAATTCTGCGTCCTACTTCCTGGAGCGTCAGAAAAAAGCCCTTCCCAGACCTGCCACGTGGCTGCAGGAAGCTCACGCCACCTTGTGTCCTGGCCTCCTTCCACCTGACTACTTGGTACTGGGCCTGCCTCGTCTCTTAACTGAAAGTCCAAGGTCTCCTAGTAGGGGCTCCTCCATTTTTGAGGGAGAAACTAAGGTGACGAGGGAAGCTGCAGTCCTCGGTTTACCGCAACACGAGATACGATCCCTAAGCTCTGGGAACAAAGTCCTCGAAGAGACAAAGCATCCAAAAGCTGCGGTACATTTACACTGTGGAATATTACTCGGCCATGAAAAAGGTCCGGTCCATGTCATGTATGCAACATGTGTTTCATGCTGTGGCTCCACGGGGAGTCTGAACCCCCACATGGAGTCCACACATGGAACACAGATTGAGCAACAGAGCACCCATGTGGGGAGACAGGAGACACCCATCAGTCACACCAAGAGCTCTGTCAGCACAGTCCTGCAGCCTGAAGCACCTCCGAGACTCAGCGCCTCCCCTAGAGACGAGGGAGCCATCCCCAGGTTGCCCTGAGGGCCTGTGGCCCATCGTTTGCCATGCAGACACCTTGATCCCTCCCGGACCACTGTCACCTACTCCTGCTCTGAACATGCCAGGAAAACGGAGAGAAGAAAGAACGACCGCTCTGCTGGGTTTGGTGCAAAACGCAGGCCGTACCTCCGCAGGCATGACATCTGAGCGGCCGCACCCCAAGAGGGCTGTTTGACGGGAACGGCCGTCTCGAGTCTGTCACCAGACTGGGGGTGCCAGGAGCACGCAGCTCGCAGCTGCCGTCGGCTGCAGCTCTCACGACGCACCCAGCTTCCCCGAGCGTGTCTTGCCACAGTCCAGACCCGAGTCTGACAAATTTCGCAAACAAGAACGTGGGGAAACCAGGAAATGGGCCCCTGGGCCAGGAGGCAGAGCGGGGGCACGCCTGTGGCCCCCGTCCAGCATCGCGGGGATAAGCCCCCCGCTCAGGCCTCCAGGCCTCTCGTCTGACCGCGTCTCGTCAGACGTGCAGCCAGAGAGCCCCGCCAAAGCCCATCTCCCGGACGGACACTGACGGAGTCGCCTGACACGTGCCTTTCCCCGGAAGAGGCTGGAAGCCTCACCTTTGCGTGAAGCCGCAGACGTTCCCCGGTGGCGCACGGGGACGGGCCTTCGGATCCAGGCCGGGGAGGAGCTCTGCCCCACAAGGTCCGCGAAAGCTGTCCGGGAGGAATCCTGAGCGACGCCAACTGTCGGCAGATGTGCTTCTCGGAAAGCGGAGCGAGAGCCCAGCGGCCGCCGGCGGCAACGGGCGTTTGGGTCCTCACTGATACGAGCGACGGCGTGGGCCACGTTTCCTGCTCAGCGGACGCGGACGGTGCTCTCTGCAGATGCGGGTCCCCGGCGTCGCCTCCCGGCATCTCTGGTGTTGGCGCTCGCAGGCTGACGCAGCGAGACCAAAGCAACGGGAACCCAGGGCTCACTTCACGGAGGAGCCTGGATGCCACCCTCTGAAGGGGAATGCCAGCTTTGGGGCTGACATAAAGGATGTTGGCAGGGCACCCCCTCGTCCCTGGCCACCTCAGCCTGTCCTGCGAAGCTCCACTTGCCAACACGTGTGCCTGTGGACATCTGGGTCCCTCAGAAGACGAGCTCTGGCTCCTGACTCCCTGACAGACGTCACCTGGAGGGTGGGCTGGAGCTTGCACTTTCCTGCTGTCGAGGGACGTGTCTCCAGCATTGGATTCTGGGAACGGGAGCTCTTCCCCTTCTTGCGTGCCTCAGTCCTTCACACAGCCCTGGACCCGGAGGCCTCCTGCCCCTCGGGGGTCCACACTCCCACCCTGGTGGCCCCGCGCGGCAAGCCCCCGGCTCCGGGATCCTGCCCTCCAGGCCCCGCTCGCTGTGTGACAGTGACGGGAGCCAATGTGACCGAAGCTGAGACCAACAGGCCGGGGCAGCCACGAGCTCACTTGCACTCTTCAAGCCACCCGTCTTCTCCCGGTCAGCGCCGGTCACTTCCGCCCCGTGGGAGGGGAAGTCGAGGAAGTGATCGCTCCAGGCTGGACCTGGTGGGTCTCACCCCTCTCCTGCCCCGAGTGTCGCATGGCCAGGGACACACAGCCTCCCCCACCCCGACGTCTCCCTAATAACACGCACCCAAGGCCTGTCTTCCCATGGCCTCCCAGCTGACCCATGAGCGGGGTACACGTGGTGGTGGTTTGGGTGCTGGTCCGGGCCCCCACCGAAGGGCCTCCTGGCCACTTCCAGGCCGTGGCCACTGGGACGCAGCTCCTGCAGCCCCAGTGCAGGCCTCGTGCGGACACACGTCCTCATCTCCTTGGGGGGGGCCGGGGGCAGGGTTGCTGGGCATCACTGAGCTGCCTGGGGTCTTGGCCAGGTGGGCGCGGGGCTCGCCGCCTTCTCTCGCACGCGGGGCCACTGTCAGACAAGAGGACAGTCCGCACAAGGGTCTGGGCACCTCTCACCGGCCCCCAGCTTTCCAACAACTTAAGACGTCATGGTGTGGAGGGCCCGGGTGGGAATCACGCCAGCCGGGGGGACCGCGTCTCGCTGAACCTCTCCACGGTTCGTTAGGGCTCAGGGGGCCGTGGGGGGTGAGCTGTCCCTGGTCCACCTGCTTCCCCCTCCCTTGGGAGGGTGGGGTCTTCGGTCACTCAGCCCCGGACAGCCAGGTTGACAGTGATGGTCTCTCTTGTCCGGAAAGCTCTTGAGCCTTACCTGCTTCTTCCTGTTTCTTTCCAGAGATAAGAGAATCTTCCCGAGCCGAGCGCTCGGTTCCGGGAGACGTCCACACTGAGGCCAGGAAAGATGCCCGCCGCCGCGCTGCCATGCCCAGCGTGCCAAGGGAAGGTGACGGACGCGCTAGCAAAGGTGGCCTTGCCCAAGAGACGCGATGCGGCAGCCGTGACTTCCTCCCCCAGATGCCGGACCACGGGGGTCAGCTGTGTCCACGGGCCCGCCGGCCGCTGTGAGAAGGGCGGTCATCTTCAGGGGTCAGGGGTCAGGACTTGCTGTGGCTGCCGTGGACTTGCGAGATGAAGGACGGTGGCAGAAGGAAGGCGACGGGTGGCAAAACCCGATGACCAAAGTGCCGGGAAAAGCCTTTCCAAATTTCTCCGTCAGCGTCCACTGATTCGACCTCAGAGCTGAAGAGCTCGGCCTCCGGCGGCCCGTGGTGCGGCTGAAAGGAAACCTGCCCACGGCAGGCGGCGAGGCCGGGGCTGGCCGGGTGCGGAAGGCATTCAGCATCCCTGAGCCCTCATTTACCAGACAGGGCCCTGCTGGGCGTGGACGCGTGACACCGGGCGCCCACTGGCCGGAGAGGTCCACCCAGGACAGAGGATTCTCAGTGGGTTGGGAGGAGCCACCAGGTGTAACCAGGAGAACCCAGAGGTTCACAGACGCCCAGCGAGGGTCTAGTTCACCGTGTCATGCGTGGACTGAACCTGCAGCTACAGAGACGGTGCCGGAGCCCCAGAAGGCGTGGCTGGCGGCAGAGAAACGGGGACGAGGCTGCCTAGCTTGGTACAGGCAGCCAGGATACACCTGGGGCCAGAGTATCCTGTCCGAGGAGGGTCTCAGCGCTCCCTTTGCCAAGCCAGAGGCCGCTTCTCACAGCCGGCAGCCATCTCCTACGGTCACCGTCTACCTCCCACAGCCGGAGGCCGCTTCTCACAGTCACCGTCTACCTCGCACAGCCAGCAGCCACCTCCCACAGCCGGCGGCCACCTCCCACAGCTGGCAACCCCGGGGAGCCAGGGTGTCAGAACCAGGGTGCCTGCAACCCCAGGCTCCGCGGCCCAGCCACGCAGGCCAGTGCAGACAGAGAGCGAGGCTGCACTTCCGCATCCAGGCTCTCGCATCCCTTGGGCTGAGAAAACCCACAACAAACGGCCCAGCTGCCTGGGCAGCAACATCGACTGGCCCGGTGACCCCCATGCAAACGGGCGGCACCGTGCGGCCATGGACGATGGCTTCAGGGAGAGCGTCCAGCACGAGCACGGGCGTCACGTCCACCTCGCCTGCCTACTGTCCTGGGCTGGTGCTTTTGGCATGTTCGGGCCGCGTGGCTCAGCGACAAGGAGGCCGGCCACGCGCGGCTCTCTGGCCCGGCCCCCCACTCGGGCACCCCAAAGCCGCGCCGGGAAGGGAGCCGTGCAGAGGAGCCATGGGCATTGGCACATCTGGGCCTTGGCCGCTCAGTCCAGAAACCCTCTCCTTAGCGCCGGGTCCGTCCATGTCAGCGCAACACGCAGGCCTCAAGGCTCGAGCGGCGCAGATGTGGAACAGCCACAAGTTGGGGGGCAAAGGGATGCACATCACCCCCCCCCGGCTCTCCCCTCCTAGGCCACGGTGAGCAGGAGACGTAAACCGCACTTTATGGGCTGGAAGGGGCCGGAGGAAGCTTCCAGAGCAGACGAGGGTCTGTTCTGCCTCCCGCCTCACAGCCGGCCCCTGTCCACCGGCGCCAGTCAGGGTCCCGCTAGGGTCACTCACAACCGAAGGCCCAAGGCTAAGAGAGGCTGGCTGGGCTGAGCAGCGCTCCTTCCAGATGGCCGTCCGGAGGAAAGGCCCTTGGAGGTGCCCTAAGAGCCACCGAACGCGGACGCGGCTCTCGCCACGGCCAGGACCCAGACGTCCCTCAGCGCCTGCCGGCAGACGAGAGCCACAGTCCTGTTCCCCCGCAGCCAAGCAAAGGACACTGTCCAACATGGCTGGAAGTGCAGGGCGTCGCAGTGAGCCGGGCACAAGGATGGGCACCACCTGCATCCGTCCGAGCAGCCCACAGGACAGCCGGGCTCCCAGGACAGAGGGACAGGCGGGGTGGGGCCGGGCGCAAGGAGTCCATGAGAGGGTGTCAAGCAAAGGCACGTGAAGTCTGGGCCCCACAGCGGATCAAGGGCTGGGGTCTGTCCACGGCAGCCGCCATCAACACCGCCATCTTGATGACAAGTTCAGGGGAGCCCTCCCGCTGACCACTCTCGTCACCAAACACAGCGGGCGATGGACACAGAGATGGTTGATAGATGACTGGAAGCCAGAGAGGTGGATAGATAGAAGATAGAGCACTGAGAGACGATCGATGATCGGTAGATAGTGATCGATAATGGACAGATGGTAGAAAGACAAATAGATGGTAGGTGATAGAGCTAGATGATCAATAGATAGAGAGATGACAGATAATGGGCAGATGGTGGATGGATGGAGGGAAGGAGGGAGGGAGGGAGGGAGGGATGGATGGGCAGATAGATTAGATAGATAGATAGATAGATAGATAGATAGATAGATAGATAGATAGATAGATAGATAGATAGATAGATAGATAGATAGATAGATAGATAGATAGATAGATAGATAGATAGATAGATAGATAGATAGATAGATGATAGACAATTGATAGATAGATGATAGATGATAGACAAATAGTTGATAGATGATAGATGACAGATAAAGATAGATAGATGATAGACTAATAGTTGATAGATGATAGATGATAGATGATAGACAAATAGTTGATAGATAGATGATAGATGATAGATAGATAGATGATAGACAAATAGATGATAGATGATAGATAGATAGATAGATAGATAGATAGATAGATAGATAGATAGATAGATAGATAGATAGATAGATAGATAGATAGATGATAGACAATTGATAGATAGATGATAGATAGATGATAGACAAATAGTTGATAGATAGATAGATAGATAGATGATAGATAGATAGATAGATAGATGATAGACAATTGATAGATAGATGATAGATAGATGATAGACAAATAGTTGATAGATAGATGATAGATGATAGAGAGATAGATGATAGATAGATAGATAGATAGATAGATAGATAGATAGATAGATAGATAGATAGATAGATAGATGATCAATTGATAAAGATAGATGATCCATGGATTATATCTAGGTAGGCAGGCACACAGATGACTGATAGTTGATAAGCAGGTAAATTGACAGCAGAGGGCAGAGAGATGGCAAGGGGTGGGAGGAACCTTCCGCAGGTGAGGGGCAGGATGGTGGCACACATCAGGCGAGGGTCCCCCAGGTGCAGGCATCTCTCTGACACCTTCAGCTGCTCACAGCCATCATGGAGAGCGTTTTGCAAGTCAACAAAGTAAGACAGGAAACAAACAGTCGTGGGGAGTCAAGGGGAAAAGGAGCAATAGGAAAAGGCACTACGGGCAGCAGGACAGTGTGTCAGGGCGCGAGAAGGCAGGGGACGTGGGGCTTGGGACTGGGTGGGGGCGGCCTGGGGCGGGGGGCGCTGTGCAGCTGCTCCTGCAGGGGGACAGGTGACAGGGAGAGCGGGGAGGGCGGGGAGGAGGCCCACAGTGACGCTGAAAAGGTTTCAGTTAAAAAATACTAAATGTAAGCAGCAAACATGGACGAATGGCTGCCCTGGTCAGTGAGGGCCCAGAACGCCCACCCAGGCAGAGGGACGTCCACGTGGGCCCAGGTGGCATCAGGTCACCGAGGGCGTCGCCCCGGCTGCGCCCGCTCCGTGACACCTCGAGAGCTGGAACCCAAATAAGCTTGTAACTGGGCTGGGAAGGAGACGAAGTCAGCGCATTTCCGTGCAAAGAGGGACCGCCTCCCGCACAGCGCCGACCCAACGTCGACCTTCCATCACGGCAGCATCGTCCGCGAAAGAGAACGCGGCTCAAACGGACAAACGTCACCGTGCGAGGACCCGGCTAAGGGACGGACCTGAGAAAACAGGTGCAGAACACACCCTGGGAAAGGGGCGGTAACCGGAATCCACAAAGACCTAGAGCGACTCAGCAGCCGCGGAGAGAGATGGTCTAAACATGGGCAAGAGATGCGAGCAGATGCCGCGCCAGGAGGGAGATGAGTGGGAGCTAAGCCAGGATTAGTCCTCATGTCCACCACCCCCATCACACCGTCAAGTCGTAACTGCTGGTTCATAAGAGGTTCGCAGTGAAACGAGAATAATCAGAGCAGCTCTTAGTGGACAGGCTGTGTCAGCTCTTTAGAGGACACACCGTGAGTATCAGCTATTTAGTGGACATGGTGTGACTGTCAGCTCCTCAGTGGACACGCCATGCGTGATGATCGGCTCTTGAGTGGACACGCCATCAGTGAATACTGGCTATTTAGTGGACACGCCATGAGTAAGTATCGGCTATTTAGTGGACATGATGTGAGGGTCAGCTCTTTAGTGGACACGCCATGAGTGTGTTTCCGCTATTACGCAGTGAGTATTAACTACTTCATGGACACGCCGTGAGTGGCTATCAGCTCTTTGGTGGACATGCCGTGAGTGTCAGCTCTTTAGTGGACACGCCACCAGTGGGCATTGGCCAGTTAGTGAACAGGCCATGAGTCTCTCAGCGTCAGCACAAAAGAAGGCAACGACCTAGTTTGCTGTAACTGGACAAACGTCAACTCAGAAAATGGCTGTAACCAGACACCACCTCGCCCTCAAGGTTCACCCACCTCGTTTCCGTCGCAGAGCTTGAGAAACATCCCTGCGGGGCAAATGAGCATCCGGTGTCTTAGTCCTCCCGCCATCGGCCTCCAAGACCAGCAGCTGGGGCTCCAGCTGACCGCCTCCCCATGACCGCGGCACCTGGCCAGCGGCCGTGAGTGGACCCACCTGGGCCTGGGGGAGGCGCCGCGGGGGCAGGGCAGGGCCACCCTGCGGAGGGGGCGGGGAGAGCGCCTATGCACTGAGGACGTGGGCCGACACTTCGCGGCTGTCTCCCGCTGGTCGCCATCAAGCCCAAGCGGAACTCGGTGCCCACATCTCTTCTGTGACCCCCATGACAGCCTGCCCCGTGGGAGGGAGACTCCCAGCCCCTCCCTGGGCAGCGGCAGCCCCAGCTTCCAGGGCCAGGCGGCCCGGAGGAGCGAGGGGGCAGGCCCTCCGTGGCACTGCCCTTTCGGGGCCCAGCCCTGGGCGCCGCCCCCATCCCTTTCCCGGACTTGCGCGGCGCTGGGAGCGGAACCAAACGTTTAATTAAAACGCGGACTGAATAGTCCTTTCTCCCCCGCTCCCGCCCTCGGGCCGAGCAGGCAGCGTGGGCGGCGACAGGACGATGGATGGAGAAGCCGGAGCAGTAGATGGTGTCCAGGGGGGCGGCCCCTCCCACGTGGACAGCAGGGCTCCCGCGCCCAGACCCGCCGCCGCCCGAGCGAGCTGGGGCTGCTGACTCCCTCCCTCACTCCCGCTGTCTTCCACCTTCCCTCGCAAACGCCCAGAGCTGTCCACGGGCCGGTTCTGACGGCGCAGAGCTGAGCCACCGCCCGAGGCCAGCGGCAAACAGCCCATGGGCTGCCCAGCTGTCTCCAGGGCCCCCGAAGTGGACGGGGAGGGGGGAGGGAGCTTCGGAGGAGGCCGCACTTCCCCACCCCCACCCTCCTGACGACACCCCCAGCCGGCCTGGCCATGCACAGGGCACCTCCACTGGCGGCCTTTGGGAGGGGCAGCACCGGGAAAGAGGAAGAAGCCAGGAGGGCCCTGGGTTGAGGAGGGGACCTCGGAGGACTTGCAACTTGGGGGGCAGGCAAGGTGGAGGCGCACCTCTTTGACCCCCATGTTCAGACACAGCTGCTGTCCTGGACCCTGGGCGGGGCTGGCCGGGATGGCCGCTATGGCTGAAGGCCACGTCCTGGGGAGGGACTGGCCGGGGATTCCTCCGGGGCGGATCAGCGTTGGGAGCCATCGGGGAGGAGTCGAGGAAGAGACGGATGGAAGGAGCAGGATCGGAAACTGGCCTTTTCTCAGAAACCACCGAAGAACGTGTCCGAGAGAGGACGGTCTCCTGGAGGTCAACGAGATGGACGCAATGAAGTTCGAAAGCTGTGGAGCTTGAGGGAGGAATTACTTCCTCCTCGAAGCTCCGGACGAGCCTGGGCAGCCAGCACGTGCAGGAGCCCGCGTGCGGAGAAACAGCCCCGGCTTCCGGGCTCAGAGACCCAACTCCGCGGAAGCCTTTTTGTAGACTTGGGAGAAGGTCGGTGCTGAGGCAGAGGAGCTAGACAGCAGCTCTGTAAACCCCGTGAACCCCAGAGACCACTTAAGCCCCATCAACCCCATAAACCTCATCCCATAGATCCCATAAACCCCATGAACCCCACAAACCACAGAAGCCCCATAAACCTCACAGACCTCATCAACCCCTTAGCCCAGGTACCCGTCAGCGGGAGCCACCTTCCCTTGGGAGGGGGCTCAGCTCTCGCCCTAATCACCGATCCCATGAAACGACTATTTCAGACAAGAAAGGGGTCGGGGGGGTCTTTGCCCTCCCGCCATCGGCCTCGACGACCAGCCCTTGGCATGCTGCGCCCCCATCACTGCGCACGCCTGGCCCGGGGGTGTGCGCGTGCCTGGCTGGGCTCCCTGGGCCTGGGGGGAGATGGGCCTGGCCGGAGGGGCTGCTCGCAACACCGCGGGTCTCGGGGCGGACACAGCTCCCTCCGGAAAGGCATCGTCCAGCTCCAGGACGGCTGGGCACACCTGCATCCCGGGCGACGTGCGAACGCCCGCCCACCACCGTGAGCTCTGAATTTTGCCTGCGCCGCGCTCAGCGCAGACAGCAGCTGCGACGTGGGGATCCTGAGCTTGCAGGCGCCGTGGGGCAGAGCGCAGGGTGAAGCCAGCCCCGGCCACGCTCGAGCCTTCCGCACACGCCTTGTCACGCGTGACGGCCGGAGGCACTGGCCGAAGTCGGGGCTCACTCGCCAAGACGGGCAACCTGGGCTCCAAAGAGCAGCGCCCGAACTAAGGAGGTCCCCCCACTTGACGGCGCTGACGTGCGTGGGTGCCCGTGCAGTCCTGCGCCATTTGGGACGCCTCAAGCCACCGAAACATCCCACCAGGCTCTGAGCAGTGAGCAGCGTGTGGACAACCGTAGACGCCTGGCCAAGCACACGGTCCCCCACACACGCAGCCGGGGTGCCGCCTTCAGCTGCGTCAGGCGACGCCCCCAAACTGGCACCAGCATCTGGAGGGACTGACGTGGTGGAGGCCGAGACCAGCTCAGGGCTCCTTCGCTGGGCCCTTCACGCTGGGCTCCTGCCATGAGCCAAGAGGGGCTGGAAACGCAGGGATCGCGGCTGTGTAGGTCAACAAGCACTGAGAAGAGCCGCGGGCGCATGTAAGTGGACAGCAACCCCCTTGGAGGAGGATCTTGAGGCCACGCTTGAGATTCTGGCGCATTATGGCCCGGGTGGCCAGAGGAAGCGAGCCAAGAGAGAGAACGTGTGCGGATGCACAGAGAATGTGATCTGGGGTCACAGATCCCACACCTGGGTACCCGGTTGGCTACCTGGAGCCCGGTGGGACCTCCTGCGTCCACGCGACCTTACCGCGACGCCATTCTCTCGGCACGAAGGAACGTCTGTTGAGGAAGAGAAGCTGCAAGGCTGAGAAGGATGTCTCTGTCCTTCAGCAAGTCCCCCAGGGCGAGCGGACTGTTCAGCCAGCTCCCGTCTCTAGCCAAACTGTCCGTCCACGAACACTGGCCTCGAGACCCGGCCTTCCAGGCTTCCCGGTCGTAAAAGACAGGGTCGTGAACTCAAGCCCAGTCAGGCGCTTGTCCCGACTCAACTTGGCACACCCGAGGGCCCTCGAGCGCCCAGAGGTTTAAGGTCAAGAAGTGTCTTTGGAGATGTCACCCTCCTGATGGCGTCACCCGCAGCAGTGTCACTTGGCGACAAACCTGTCCTGTTTTGCGTTCGCTGTCACGTTAAAGAAATGCCCGTGCTCAGCGCAGCCCCCGCATGCCGGAATATTCCCATGAGCTCCCATGGACACACCCGCCACGCCCCCCTTGCGCACTGTGAGCCGCACCCTTATCCCCGGCTGGGACAAGGTGTCATTTTCAGGACTGGGGCATGCCGGGTAAATGAGCCATCAGGGTTTTGTCCTTCCACCGTCAGCCGCTGTGACGGCAGCTGCGCCCTCGCCGTGACGGTCACGCCTGGCCCAGTGGGGGGGTGTGGCATGGGTGGGCTTCCCCGGGCCTGGGAGGTGTGGGTAAAGGGGTGGCCTCACCCAGGTGAGAAGAGAAAGGATGAAAAGAAGCCAAAAAGGAGAGAGTGGGAGAACGCCTTGGGGACGCAGGAGAGCTCCCAGGGGAAGCGAGGGACGATTCTGGGGCTGCGGGGGGCCCGCCTGCCTCCCCGCCCCTGCCCTGCTCTCCCGCCCCTGCCTGGCCAAGCCAGCTTGCAAAACATGGCGTGCCGCCTCCTCCCTGCTGGCCTGCGTGGCGCACGGCCACTCTCTGCGCTGCATTAAAGCGCTGGGAGAGGTTTTCAGCGAGCTCCGCTCCAGAGAAACACAGGCGCCGTGAGTGGGGCCCGCGCTCCCCAGGTCATCCGTCACGAGCAGCAGGACGTCGCACACCCCGTTCTGCTGTGAACCAGCGTGTCAGTCCTCGGACGGGCGGCCGATCACACATGTGCCACTTGCTGGTGACTTTCTAAAGCCCGGTTGTGAGATCGTCAGAGGGAAACGGCCAGCGCGGAAGGGGTAAGTCATGTCTCAAAGTCACGCGCGTTTTCGGGTGGCCCTGGCTCTTCCTCCTCCGCCCCCTGCCTCGGTTTGACCTTCAAGGGAAGTGTTACGACTCCCTCAGTCTACAAGACCGAAGCGCAGCGATGAGCCGGCGAAGGGATTTGGGGCCTAACAAACCCAGGTAGGGAAACATGTTTCAGCGGATCCCATTGCCATCAAGGACCAAACGCACTCCCCGGTGGAGGGAGAGGTGTGACTCACGGAGCCGCAGCAGATGCTTGCTGGACGTCAGCTCCCCTGAGAGCAGAGGCTCTGCTGGCCCCCCCTCTTCCCAGTGCAGGCGCGAGGGTCCGAGAGGTTCAGCAGCTGGACCAACAGCACACAGCTCAGGGGAGGAGCCGTGGAAGTCAGGCTGCTGACCTCCGAGACCCTCTCCTTAATAACAGCACCGATTCTTCCTCTCCGGAGGTTAAGCTTCCCGTTAGCTAAAGCATCCACTGGCTAAGTCGCTCGTGAGCTAAACCACCCTGGCATGCCGGCCTTGCCATACTTGGACTCATATTTGCTGCTCAGTCAAACCCCAAACTGCTGCACGTCACGGGCCACGGAAGAGTTAAATCCTCTTACACCGTCGGCCTACTGACTCCTAATCCCGCTCTTAAACAAAGCGTTTTCGAGCCCAGATAGATACCCGAGGAGACAAGCTCTTCTCTGGAGCCCTGAGTAGATGACAATTAAACCGCTCGTTTCAAACAAAATGTATGGATGCGCGTGTTCTCGCGCCCTTCAGTTACCACACCCACACATCTCTTCCCGAAAAACATGCCAAAGTGAATGAACAAGAGGCAAACGGTTCTTGGGTGACTTTCTGGCATCCAGCATGGAACGTGGGACCTTTCGATCTCTTATCTTAAGTCTCTCTTCTCTTCATTTCCCGTCTGGAAGCTAGACCGCTCCCCAGGCTGACTATGACTTAAAGTCTGCCAGAAAGTGACCTGGGGTTTTCGGATCTTCGCAACCTATGCCATTAAGTAGGGGCCAGCTCTGACCTGAGCTGGTATTGATTTGTCCAGCAAACTCACCTCATCTTACGCAGAGAGACATTTCCCTGAAAGATAAAGGCGTTGACCCCCCACGGTGTTTTTGCTAAGATAATGTATCCCCTTCCCCCCATGTACTGCATACCATGGGGTCTTGCTTCTGCCTGCCTTTTTACTTAAATGCGGGGTCCTTTGCTATAGAAGTAGCTCTTGAGTTAACCACAAATGGTGAAGGCTCAACTCTCACTGCCCATCCACAGGAGACTGTGATGCTTTGAGGCTGAAGACTCTGCTTGTTGCTGCCATTGGAACGGAGGTGACAGATAGCCACTGCATCCATCTAAGGGGTGGCGCCATGGGGGCCAAGAGAAACCACAGAAGGACAGTTCTCATTCTCCGCAGGGAAGGGCAGGATCATCTCCGCGGATGAAGCTCGCCTGCGCCTCAAGCTCCATGCGGTGAAAAGCCATCTTGACGGTCCACCAGCAAGCCTTTGCCACCACGGGATTCTGAGCTCATTCGCCAGCGCAAACGTGTCTTTCCCGTCCTTCCAGACTCGAGCGGAGAAGAAAGCCTGTTGGTGTTCCCTGTCCCGGTAAGCATAGGTCACTGTCACATACCACGAGTCACACTGCTCTGTTAGTCACATCTGAGCCGGACTTTTTAGCTGACCTTCTAAATCAGTTAAGATAATCCATTAATGACTAACAATAAAACCATCTGTTAACAATTAATAACAAATAATACGTTAATAGTAAACTAATGGGTTAGTAATTGTCCAGAAAGCACCTGTAAGAGCATGAAGGATGGAAAAGACACACTGCCATCTGGGAAAGAGGCTGCGGTGAGGATCACGCGCGAGGGCCCTGGGGAGGCATGCGATGGGAGCTGGTGTGCAGGCAGGGCAGGGTGGGCCTGAGGAAGGCACAGGCAACACCGCTGGGACTGGGTGACATTTCACTGGGCCCCTGGAGCGTGCGCGGTTCTCAAAGGGGTCCTCCGCCCGGTGACATTTGTCCGCGCCGTGCCCCATGAGTTGCAGAAATGCCATCGCCTCCAGCGGAGGTTGCTGCGCAGCCATCCAGAGGGCTCGGTTTCCCGCATGTCCGCACCCTGCATGGAGTGTGCTCCCAGGTGCAGGTACCCGCACACGCCAGCCGCAGACGGCGGTCCCCAGCTGTTCTGCTCACCGACCGGATGCCTGGTGGAGCTGCTCGGCTCCGGACAGCACCCTTGGGTCAGTCAGCTTTGGACTCCCGGGCAACGTGTGCGGGCTCCCCAGCCAGGCGAAGGTCCTGAGAGAAACGATGCCAAGTTCCCCCAAGAAAGGGGGGATTTCTTCCGAGTCTGTGGAACCGAGACTGAGACACCAAGTCTTCGCTGACCTCTAGCCTGCTGTCTGCTAAGCCCGTTGCAGACTGGCCGGCCCCCACAAGGCACACGCCAGTTCCTTAACATACAGCTCTCTCTTTCCCGCTCCACCGAGAGGTGGTGGGGGTGGGGGGGAGAGGTCCACACACCATAGTCTGTGGGTTCTGTCTTTGTTTCCAGCAAACCCTGAGCGATACTCTCGGGGACCCCAGGGGCGCGTCACTCTTGAACTGAGGCATCCTATACTAACTTTCTAGGTCTACAGGATGGCGATGGACGCAAAGATAGGACGGATGTCACTTGCTTAAGGAAAAGAGATAAACTGCGCGGAGTCTCATTTTAAGGAAGGCAAATACTCACATTTTGTAAAACATTATTCAAGCTGAAATTCTTTGCAGGATAAAAGCCAGAGCTTAAATGAGTGCTCCGCAAGCATGTCAGGAATGACCTGGATGGACCGGCCAGGGGAAACGGATGTGTCTTGGTCCTGATTCCCCACGGGGCCTGGTCTTGGTCCCACTGTCGGAGAAGCCCCCGAGGAAGGCTGGGCCAGGACCGGCAGTGCAGCAGGTCGGGGGTCTCGGGTGTGCGGTCATTGCTGGTGGAGGACCGAGCTAGTGTCCACCTCCCGCCTGGTGCGGGGGGCGTGGGGACAACCATGCCGTGGACTGTGTCTTCAGTCACTGTTTTCGCAGCTGCTGGCTCCAAGTCTTCTCACCGCGAGCTAGCAAGCAGATGGGGCCACATATCACCAGCATGAGAACTGCGTCAAGCCAAAGTAGATGGGACGCATACAAATCCGATTTCACATCCCACGTGGGCTTGAAGTCGCCATGTTGCCCAGGCCTGTCTTCGAGTTTCGAAAACCCAGTCGTGCACCAAACCAACAGTTTGTCACATTCAAATCCTCCTTCCCTTTGTCCTCTCTCTAACCAGCGTCATATCTGATGTGATGAGATGAAATGCATGTTTGGTTTCCACCTCATTTCATCCCCACATGGAAAGGATGTCAAGATTTCATCTAATCATATTCCGTTCCTGAAATACACGGAACCTCGGTTTATGAAAGCAACCAAAGCAGCATCTACAAAGATATTTCTTTGTTACCATCTATTCAAGAAAGGAAACTACAAGGCAAAAGAGATTATTTCAGGACCAGAATCGTTTCTTTTAAGCTGCAATTTTTGATCAAGAAGTTTGAACCAATTATTATCATCATTATGTAAGAATGACATTACATAGGAAGGAAGAGCAGTTTCAGTGTGGTGCATCATCACCACACTTCAGCAGTCAAAAGGATAGCAATTTCATAAATATAAATATTGTATCAACATAATGCTAAAAAAGGAGTACAGGAAAGGGATTTTTCAGAGAATATGCACATCACGAGGAAGCACACAATCGTGTAAGACTGAAAAGCATTTTCAGGAAGAGGCGCTACCGGCATTACATTGCACTGTGATGATTATTGCCTCTTTCCGTAATTAGGGAGGATAAACTCTTCCAGTCACGTACCAGGTTAATGGAAAAAGCCAGCGTTCGCACCAAAGTCCATTACTCTAAACGCTCATTCTTTCCCCGTCACATAGCAGAGTGTCGAAGGCCAAGAAGGAGCGGAGGGTCCCTCCTTCCTACGGTCGCTGACAGGAGGGGGTCACTGAAATCAGGCAGTGTGTGCAGGGGGCCCACGAATGATAACACTGTGAGAGAAGAAATGAATTCTCCGTTTCTCCCGCAGCCGCTGCGTTCGGAATCGAGCTGAGCTAGCTCTGTGCCCACGGCTGACTTGCTGGCTCTCCAAGCACGTTCTGAAAGCTCCGTGAGGGGCCTACTTCCAGGCCCCAGAGCACACCCGGCGTCTGAAGCCAAACTATCCTATATGTTGAGGCCCCACAGGCCGTGGCCAGGAGAGCCAGCTTCGGGGGGCGGGGGGGCTCAGGCCCAGGCTGCAGCGCCCCGCCCCCCACCCCACCCCCCTCCTGCTGAGGCTGAGTGGAGAAGGAGCCCGCCGGCCGTACCACCTTCTCGGGTCCCCGCGTCGCGCATGGCGTCTGCGGGGGAGGAAGCCCCTGCGACCCCGAGCGACCCCCGTCGGCCTCAGAGCGGCCCCCGCACAGGGCAGGGGCGGGCAGAGAGGACGGGGGAGGGGACAGCCACGTGGCCTTGGGGTCCTGCCGGGAAGGGATGCCCTGGACGCTGGCTGCAGGCCCTAGCTCACGAGGCACTCCCACCCCACCAGCTCCAGGGGCAGGGAAGCAGAGAGGCGGCGCTGGAGCCATGTCCCCCCTGTCCCCTCCCGGCGTCTCGGGGCATCGCAGCTGCAGGGACCAGCGTCAGTGCTGCGGGACCCCAGCACCAGGAAGGAGGTCACCAGCCAGCGTCCTCGCGGTACGCCGCATCCCAGCGTCCTCCAGGAGGGGCCCGGGGTGCCCCTGTCCACCCTGTCCAGCTGGAGGCTGCGTGGACACTCAGCCGCAGCCCGAGCCCGGGAGAGCATGGCCACGTCTCGATGGCAGCCGGGAGCGGGCAGCGGCTCGCCAGGCACGCGCTGGGCTCGGCCACCCGGGCTACACGCTCACTCCGGGCGTGGACGCCTGAGCGCCGGGCCCTTGCCTGCCGCCCGGGGATCCTGAGACCGGGTCCTGGCAGGTGGTCCCGAGGGCTGCCTGCGCCCAGCGCTACGTGCGCCACGCCGGGCACAGGCCAGGGCTGACCTTTGGAGTCGTGGGCAGCTGGGCCCGGCCCTGGCCTCTCCTTGCTGCCGGTGGCCAGTGGACATGCGCGGTTCCCTTCCTGACGACGTCCTGCTGCTCTGGGAGGTGGCCAGTCCAGACGCAGTGGCCCCACCAGCCCCCACTGGCCCCATCGGCCCCACCGGCCCCTCCTCGGGAGCCGTGGCCTGCGGGGCCGTCTGAAGCTGATTGCCGCTGCTCCTCACAGCTCCTAGGGGGGTGGCCCCTCCGCGGCCCATCGTGGGGCAGCGCGGTCTCGCTGGCCGTCTGTCCTGCCTGCAGCGTAGCCGCTACGCTTGCGCCGAGACGGCCGGTTCCAGGTCCAGCGTGGGGAGCGCTGTGGCCGTGTTTCCCAAGCGTCCACACAGCGAACACGGGGACGGTTTCCTCGCGTACCCGGCCGGACACCCCTGAGCAAGGAGGGGGCCCGATGGCCGGATCTGACGACCGCGGACGACGGCGCTTGGGAGGCAGGAAACCGGGCGGCACGCTGGGCCGGGTCTGGCCGGGGGAGGGGAGAGTACGGGGGAAGGAGGCCCGGGCACTCGGAAACGGGCACCCCCAGCCTACCGGGGGGCGGACGGCGCCCCCAAACAGTGAAAGCTCTTTCTCTCCCGCGTCCCCGTGACACTCAGCAGCCGCTGCCAGCAGGGTAGAGGCCGCCGCCGCCCCATGGCTGACACGAGCCCAGGTCGGCAAGCACAGCGTGAAGCCACGTGTCCTGCCACGGCGGCTGCAGCCACGGTGACACGGGTGAACGGGGCGGGGGGGAGCGCGCTGGCCTGCGGGAGGATCCCGCCGTGGACGGCGTGGGGAGGCCTCCCCCAGGCTGGGGCCCTCGATCTGGGAGCCGGGTTTCTGGACCGTGGCCGTGACCCTGCACCTGGAGGCGCACTGTCTGAGCGCCTGGGTCCAGGGCAACGCTCGCTCCCCTGCGGGCGCGTCGGCAGGCGGCGGCATCCGGAGCGTCCACTGCACGCTGGTCCTCCCCCGGAAAGCAGGCCCGTGCGCGTGGCCGGGACGCAGGGCGCGAGCCGGTCCCTGTCACCACCTCAGGTGTTTCCAACCGCGTTTGGGTTCAGACCTGCAGCAGAGCTGGGGGGGTTAATTCTCTGCCAGGGAGGAGCCAGCGTGGGCGGGGGGGGCTGTCACCACCTCTCACGGCACAGACGCTGAGCGCCGCCCGCCGTGCGCAGGACGGAGCGTCCTTCTCGCCCTCAAGGACACGGAGCGGGGGTGGACGCCGGGTCACGGAGAAGGACACCCTCCCACTCCTCCAGATGCGCCCTGGCCTGTCAGGAGATGGGGGGTGGGGTCCTGCCTGGTGCCCCGTGTGCGCCCCGCCGGCTGCCACCCACACACGGCAGAGAACGGGGCTCTGCACAGGGACCTGCTGTAGGGTGGAAAGAAAGGAGGACGCCAGAGGAGGGACGCCGGGGCCACGGTCCTTCCCCCGCCCCCGTGGCTGTCCTTGGGCACCTGCTGTGCTCGCGCAAGTTCAGGCCACCCTGTGCGTCACACATGGGGAGCCTGAGCAGGGCGGTTTGGGGGTGCTGAGCCCCAGAGGTGTGACCAACGCGGTATCTGTCACCACCTGCGTGACTATCAGCCCCAGTCTGCAGGGGCGAGGGAGCAGATGGCGGTTCCGGAAAGCTGTAATGAGCCCATGTGCATGTGGGAGTGCACATGTGTGTGCACGTGTGTGCATGTGTGTGAAACCCCAGATACTCCCAGGGCCTCTGCTGGAGAAGGCACGGGGCTCACCCCCGTGACAGAGCCAGGCCTCTTCAGGCCTCCTCGGAGCAGACCCAGAAGCAAGGTGCGGTCAGTAGCCGGCAGTGGACGCTGAGAGCACCCGGGGCAGCACAGCGGGTGGACACCAGCAGCAGCCATGCCCTGTGACTGGGGCCGGGAGACCACGTGACCCGTTCTCTGTCTGGGGGGCCCCGCTCATGAGCAGGTCCAACCCTTCTGTCTTTTCCTTTGCAGCATCGCGGCGCTGGCCAGCGTGAAGACCCCACGATCACAACGCTGACCCATGTTAAGCCCCTGACAGAGAAGCCAGCAAGGATTTAAGATGAAATCCAAGAAGAGAAAATAATGTTACCAAAAGACGGTTACAGCCTCACCCGCCATTCGATTAATCTGCCCAACTAGTCGTTGCCAACGCACGCGAAACGCGCGCCACTGTGTTGGCTCGGTCATGGCAGACAAAGACTACGCCGCTGGGGACGGCTTGCCATCCCCAACCAGCACTCCCTGCGGGCTGGGTGGCCACCTCGGCCATGGCCAGGCTTCTGCAGGTCTGGCCAGGGTCCGGGGTGGGCCTCTGATCTCCAAGGAGACCGGCCTTTCCCGGGACAAGCCTCCGCCTCCACCAGCCCGTGAAGAGGTTTTCCGCGCGCACCCGAAGCCGCTGCATCGAAAGGCTCCCACAGTCAAGGCCAGACGAGAGCCTCAGCGTGGCTGCCCGCCTCTGACACACCCTGCCTTGATGCAGCCGGCAGGTAGAGGCCCGCGTGCCCGCGAAGCCTCCTCCTCACAAGCCGGCGGGGGGCTCGGTCCAGGCTGACTGAAGGAGCCGTTGCTTCCTCTGACGGCTAAGTAGGACGCGGGCTCTTCAGCATGAGTCAGCACAACTGCAGGCGCGAAGGCGCATCTGCGCAACACACCTCGCCTGCGGCTCAAGCCCCACCGTCTCTGCCTGTGAGAACAGGGCCCCCCTTTCGGCTGGCGCCCACGTTCTGGCCGCTCTCCGAGAGGAATGAGCTGGAGGCTGGCGGCTCTGCTAGCTTGTTTGAATAACTCGATGATGGAACAGACGAGATGCTGATGATGCCAGCAGAGAGACACGCGCTCAGCCAAGCCCGACTCACGGCGGGTACAGAGACAGCACAGGGAGACGGAGGCAGCTGTGCCTGGATGGGCCCAGTTCTACAGCACAAGGAAGGAGCTGAGAAGTGAAGGAGTCAGGTGGATAGAATGTCTCAGACAGAAGGTTCCAGAAAGACTTCTACTGTGACTCCATGTCGGAACAGCTACGGGGGGGGGGGGGGTTGAAGGGCTTCTGGGGATCTGTGGGTGGAGAGGGACAATTGACGCTGGTGAGAAGAGAAAGAAGTCCGGAACGTCTGCTTTCTGGTCACCGTGGAACGATGGCGTCGGATTCTAAAAGTCGGTTGGATTTGGGCTGTGATTTTAGAGGCGAAGCAAGGTTCTGTGCAGAGGAGACGGGGGACGACGATGACTTAGGAGTTCTAAGAGTTATGGCTGCAACTTGAAGAAGACGGTGGCGAGGAGACACAGAGAACAAGGTGGGGCTGAGAAGTGATCTCAGACCTGGGCGGCAGGTAAAGGCAAAGGTCTCAGTCACCAAGCAAGACAAGGAGGGAACCTTACAGAGCGTGGGAAGAACAAGCAGGGATGTGACCGGTGCTGCGGTTGCTGCTATGATTCTAACAGTGAGTCCCAGGCTCCTTAACCGGATAAAGAAAACCAGAACGCTGATGATTGTCAGGAAGCAAGCGGCTAGGAGGGACGAAGGCAATTCGCAAGCGTACCTGAGAGATCAGGCGTGGTCCTCACTAGGAGAGCCGAATGAGAATTCTCTCCGCCGGAAGCCTAGCCAGGACGGACGCTCTAAGTGTCATGGTGCTCTTGGTCATATGATACAGAAGCGCATGCACAGGCACATCTCTGTCTACACATGCACACAGCACTCGCCAGCTGCCTCGCACGCACGCACCTGGCAGAGTTCTCGTGACGGTCACACTCCAACAACAGAAGAGAACTCGTCAGCAGATGACGACGATGAACCCGACTGATGTTTTATTCTCTTTACTATTTTAATCAGTCAGTCCAGCCACAAGCGGGCGGGCGGAAGCCTGGCACGCGGTCCCTTCTCGAAATGCATCCATGCCGACCCCTGCACACGGAAACTCCTGCTCACGCACTCTAAGGGTTGGCTGGCTGTCCCATGGGGAAAGGCGCTGGGAGGCGAACGCTACCCAAGCTATTCCGCCTCGGAAGTCGGAAATTCCTTCCCAGAAGGAGATCCCGCTGCGGACCGCTGCCGAGGCCTCGGCAAGCCGCTCTGCCACGGTTCTAAGGACGCGGGCGTGTCCAGGGTCACCCACAAGCCGAGAGGCTGTTCTCAGACGGCGTGCGGAGGCCAAGGCCGCCTCCCCAGGCAGAGATCTCCTCCTGCCTCCATCACGGTCCTCCGCTGGCTGTTCTCCCTAAGTCGTCTGCATTACTGGAAGGCGCCGGGCCCCCCTTCCCTGCAGCGGGAGCCCCCGTGGGGCTGGACGCGGCCGCTCCACACCCCCCGGCCGCTTTGATTGATGGTATCCCAGCAACGAGCGGGTGCGCTGGAGGCGGCTCTCTCTCTCTCCACGGCCACTGGCCGCTCCCTGACCTCGCGCTCCCTAATGGGGCACCGCACAGGGCAGATCTGAGAGCAGCGGCCACTCTGCACCATCTGGACGGGGGCCACAGAGGGGGCGGTCACCCCGCCACGGCTCACCGTGTGCAGAGGGAGACCTGAGGCCAGGCTGGGCAGCGAGATGCCGAAGACTCCGCAGCCCCCACACCCCTCTACATGAGAGGAGCCACGTGTGGGAAGAAATGAGGCGGAAGAGATGGACAGCGATCTGTGAGGCCAGCCCGCAGCACGGGGGTGCTGGGGTCCATGTCCAGGCCCCACTTGAATGAAGTCGCGAAGCCCTTGATAGACCCAGCAAGGAGACGTCACAGTGACGTCATGAGGAAGCAGCAACGCGCACGTGACACGCAGCAGGGAGGATGCGGGGATGCGCGGTAACAGGAGGATGTGCCTGTGGGGACGACAGTCATCGCTGATAGGTCCTGTGTCCCTTGGGCCACGTGGACGTGAGGGTGCCTCCCTCACACAGTGTGAGCCGGGCAGTGTGGGCCCGTGAGCCAGAGCCCCTCCCCACCCCGCACAGCGCTGGCTCAAGGGGCCCGGAGCAATGGGATTCGCTAGGAAATCATGGCAGGATTTTATTTTCAAGTTTCCATCCTACGAAATAAGAGTGGCCCGTTCCGAAAAAACGGGCAACAAGTGCTGGCGAGGACGGGGAGAGAAGGGACACGTGTACCCGGCGGGGGGGATGCAGACTGGCCCAGCCGCTGTGGGAGGCTGTGGGGGGGCTGTGGGGGGCGCCTTCACCTAGCGGACATGGAGCTGCCATCCGATCCAGCAATTTCTCCTCTGAGGATCCACCCAAAGGGCACAAAAATACCATTCAAAAGGACTCCCGGACTCTGATGTTTATCCAGCGCTGCTGACACCAGCCAGGAAAGGAAACAACCCAATGCCCCCCGACAGACAAACAGATCAGAGAGCTGTGGCCTCGGACAAGATGGAATAGTATGCGGCCATCAAAGAAGACGAACACGTCATTCGCAGCAACAAGGATGGAGCTAGAAGGACTCGTGCGAGCGGAAATTAGCGAGAAGGAGAGATACGGGACGGTCACTTACATGAGGGACAGAGGGAAAACCAAGAAACAGACAGGAAGAATGTAAAACTAACCAGCAGAACTGAAGCATAGGGCAAGAGAGGGGGGCAGGTAAGATCGGGGGAGGGAGGGCACACGAGATGAAGATGGTTCTCGGGGGATAAGGTGGCGGGAGAACGCTGGAGTCCACAATGTAAGATTAAACAAATAAAATGAAACCCATGGTTTCAGTGACGCCTTTCACTGTGGATCTGTCTTCCGGATGGACAACCACCACGGCGGTCGACTTCCCTGTCCAGTTGCAGAGATGAGGCTCTGGAAGCATCTCGCGGCTTCTCCCCGGGAGAGAAGCAGAGGGATGAAGTGGGGTTCTGCTGTGGGGGGAGCAGAAGGGCTTCCCTGGAACCGAATAGCGGACCCTGGGGTTTCCAGGCCCTGGTGCGAGCAGACGCCCCCCTCCGGCCGCTGACAAGCAGCTCCCCACGCGCAAATCGTCTGCGAAGTCTCCCCTCCTTTTCGCAGTAACACCCGGAGAGTCTTAGGAAACTACAAACATGACCCGGACTCCTGGGCGTGGGCCCTGGTGACGGGAGAACAGGGCAAGAGTCGCCATCATGCGTGTCTCACACAAAGGCCTCGGGGAGATGCTGGCAGCTTCTCGGCGGCCGTCGCCAGCCGCCAGCTCCCGGTCCTCCAGCAAGCGTGACCCAGTTTCCCCCACAGGTCTCTGAGCTGAACCCCTGGGCAGAGTCGTGGTGAAAGAGGCACCGGTTCACACAGCTCACGCTTCATCCGGCCGAGTCAGCTGCACCAGGCCCTCGTCTGAGGTCATGTCACCAGTGAGGACGCAGCCACCTGCAGGGGCCATGCCTGGAAGGCCCCACCTGTCCCCACCGCGGCCGTCACCCCGTGCCCCCCGGGCTGCTGCTCCCGGGGCTCCGACCTGTCAGGGTCCCCTGCTTCCTGCGCCGCGCAGCGACACACTCGGGAACCGCAGAGCAGCTCTAGAACTGCTCAGACGTGAGGTCAGAGCCACAGCACAGGCCGGCTGAGTCTCCACGCCCCGCCGGGTGGTCACGCCCTCCATGAGGCCCTCCGTGAGGCCCGGACTGAACAAGCCTTCAGAAAGCACAGCCACATCCACGTGGACATTGTGAATCAATCATATAATATATATTAATAATATAATAAAATATGATATATAATATAATATAATATAATATAATATAATATAATATAATATAATATAATATAATATAATATAATATAATATAATATAATATAATATAATATAATATAATATAATATAATATAATATAATATAATATAATATAATATAATAATAACATAATGTGATTAATATATATTAATAATATAATATAATACAATATCATATCATATATGTTAATAATATAACATATTACAATAATATAATATTATTATATTACATTATATGTTAATGATATATGTCATTATATTATATAATAATAAAATATATTAATAATATATAATATGTAGTCATATATATTACATATAAATTAGTCATATATATTATATATATAGTTGTTACAATAAAAGACACGGTGGTGGAGACAGAGCGTGCAGGCATCTGTGGATCACACAGCCCACCCAGGACCTCCTGTGGGCAGGAGAAGGTGGGTGGGAGGTGTGGGGTGACGGGGCAGCTGGGGGCAGGGGTAGGGAGGGGTGCGGGGTGGGGCAGGAGGGAGGGAGTGGGGGAGGCGGCCTCACGCCCGTGGACTTAGGTCTGAGGCACGTCTCTGCAGATGCAGGGCTCAGACGCTTCCCGCCAGCACCCCTGAGCTGGCTCGACTCCGCGTGAAACAAATAAATGGGGTGGAAGTGGGGGGCAGCCCCCAGCCCCAGCAGCCGCCGCGTCCAGCAGCCCGCCAACCCCGCCAGCGCATCCATCCGTCCTTGGGCGGCCCAGCCTCGCAGCGTGGGCAGTGCGACCCCGGTGGACAGAAGACAGACGTGGCCACGGGGAGCGTGCCGAGCCCTGAACGGCCCCGCTGGGCGCTGCCTCGCCCATAGCGGCCCGGGGGACACGCTTCTCTCAGAGGTGAGTCAGGTGGTCGCCACGGTCACGCTCCCGCGGCGCGCAGGACACGGGCCTCACTCGAGGGCCTCGACTCCGGAGTCCCGTCCCCGGCTTAGCCCGTCTTCCACGATCCCGACCCCCACCCGAGCTCACGTTACGTGGGGACACGTGTCTGTCCGCTCGGCCGGGCTCCTGGTCTCCTGGCCTGGCCTTCAGTGGCCGCCACCCCGTCTGGCCGCTCCCACCGCCCTGCCCTTTGCGCTGGGTGTCTGGGGAGACGCCCGTCGTGGCTGGGATGGCACTGAGCCTGCTCCCCGCACCCCAAGCCCTCGGTGGGGGCTGGATGAGGGCAGCCGCGTGCCAGGCCCGGCCTGGCCCCCAGACGAGTGCTGGGCAGGATGCGGGCAGCTGTCCAGCCGGAGAAAACAGCGCCTGTGAGACTGGCTGCGGGAGCCGCTCGGGCCCAGGGAAGGAGTCCACGCGTGGGGGCTCAGACCTTGGCGTGGCCGACAGCAGGGAGCAGAGGAACGGGGGTGAGCGCAAGGTCAGGTGAGCTTGCAGGGGAATGTGCCAGGGAGGTGCGTTCCCTATCAGAGCGTGGCTGGGGAACGCCCGGGGCGCAGGGGTGCAAAGGGGGCCGCCTTGGGGTACAGGGGAAGAGCCGGTCCGTGTGCACGAAGCCCAGAGGCCGGAGCAGGGCCGTGAGCTGCGCCGTCATTGCAAAGGGCCCCTCAGCTGCCGGGCGGGAGGCTCCCGGCACAGGACAGAGCTCAGAGGCATCTCTGGCAGAGGCCAGGGCCGGGGCAGCTGGGGGAAGCTGAGGGCCGCTGGGCGGCGGGTGTGTGAGGAGGGAGGGCGGCCGGCTGATGGCTGCGTGGTCATGGGAGGGGAGAGGACGTCAGCTGTGACTTCAGGGGGTGAAACCGAGGGCCCAGCGCGGGGAAGGACGGGCGGCGTGGGGAGAAGGCCGAGGCGCTGGGCGGGAGAGATGAAGGGTTCTGCTGGGCACGGGCAAAGCCGGAGCTAAGTCTCCAGGCCCCGAACCGAAGCTGCCAGAGAGCTCCTCAACGCCTCGCTGGACGTGCGGGTCTGACACTTCCACCCGGGCACGTCTGTCTGGGAGTCGCCAGCTCTGATGCCCCCCGCAGCGCTACGGCGTTTTTTCAGTCTGACACCTCAGTCACCTGTGGGAACATGTTGCTTTCCCACATCAAAGACGGGCTGGGAGAGAACGCCATCTGAACGGCCGCCCTGTGAGGAGGAGGCGTGGTCAGATGTGGGACGACCTTCTGATAATAATGACATTTTCTTTTCCTTTGTTCTGAAGCGGTTGCTCTTAAAAGCAATCCCAAAATCTTCCAAGCATGTTGGTGCCATACTGACATGATCTGACAATGAGGATGTGTCGCCTCTAATGACGTCAAATTCCCGGACTTGGAGAAGGCTTTGCTATCATTTTTGTTAACATATGACATCAGAGAAACTAAGGATGTAACTCGGACCAGAACGAACTTTAAATAGCATTCATTTAAGAAGAGGTGGTCGTCTTTAATTCATTTTCCCTGAAGTCAAACAACTTGGTTTCCATCCCGACATTTTTCTTTCAATAACACATTTTCACAAAGACACTAGATTTTACCGAAACATCCTAAAGTCCAGATATTACAGCCCACAGTTAACAGCGTTCCCAGCAGTGAAAATCGGAAAGCTTTTTCTCTCTGATCAGGAATGAAACAAGGCAGCCCACTCTTGCCACTTCTATTCAACATCATGCCGGGAGACCTAGCCAGAGGCATCAGCAAGAAAATGAAATAAAAGACATCCAAATCAGAAGTGAAACGGTAAAACACTGCTTGAAGATGAAATCATCTTACTCATACAAAACTCTAAAGGTTCCACTGAAAACATGCTGAAACTGATAAATTCAGTAAAGTCGTAGGATATAAAATCAATATATAAAATCAGTAGCACGTCTATACACTGGGAACAAAATACTGAAAAAGAAATTTGGAAATACCATTTTCAATAAAACCTAAGGGCAGGAAACACTTAGGAATAAAAGTAGCCACTAGGTGAATGATCAGTACGCTGAAAAGAATAAAGTACTGGTGCAAGAAAATAGTAATGCAAATAAAATAAATGGAAATGCATCCCATGTTCATGGATTGGAAGAATTAATAGTATTAAAATGTCTATTCTAGTCTATAGATTCCATGCAGCCCTGTCAAAATCCCAAAGGCCTTTTTCATAAGGCTGAAAAAAAATCCTGAAAATTGCATGGAATGACAATAGAATCTTAGTAACCAAAGCAATCTTGAGCAAGAAGAATAAAGCTATGAGCATAACACTTCCTGATTTTAAACTGTATTATGAACCCACATCAAAACTGGATGTTACTCAGTTAAAAATAATTTACAGATCTGTGAAGTAGAATATAGTGTCCAGGAAATAATGCACATGTACACAGTTAACTAATCGATGACAAGGATACCAGGAACATAAAGTGAAGAAAGGACAGTCTGTTCAATGAATGGTCTTGAGAAAAAGTATATCTCCACCCACATACAAAAGAGTGAAGTTCTTATGCCATACACAACATTCCTATGCCATACAGAACATTCCTACGCCATACACAACATTCCTACGCCATACACAACATCCCTACGCCATACACAACATCCCTACGCCATGCACAACATCCCTACGCCATGCACAACATCCCTACGCCATGCACAACATCCCTACGCCATGCACAACATCCCTACGCCATGCACAACATCCCTACGCCATGCACAACAT
>PVHY01013611.1:0-40889 GCA_004024945.1 Uropsilus gracilis | reverse complement strand
GGGAGAAATCATGACTTAAGTTCTGTGGGTGATATGGATATATCCTTTTCTACCTCATGTAGTGTAATACATTGAGAGATTTCATGTATTATCATCAAAGTAAAGAGAACTCACAGAAAGATATATACTGCACCCTTTGGATAATAATTAACATCAACAGGATTCTCCATGAAAACAATTTCTGTTGGCCTGAAACCCTAAATCAGCAGGAATTTGAATGAAAAAGGGTTATAACTAGTAGGAGAAATCATGACTTAAGGTCTGTGGATGATAGTGACGTTTATCATTTTTATGCGATGAAGTGTAAAACATAGAGAGTATTCATCTATGATCGTAAAAGCACAGAGAAGTTTCAGAATGATATAGACTGCACCCTTTGGATTGTGATTGAATTCAGAAGGTTTCTCACTTTAAACACTGCCTGTTGGCCTGAAGGGCCTAAATCAGCAGGAATTTTAATGAAAAATTGGTTAATAACAATTGTGAGTATTCATGAAATATCTGTGGGTGATATGGACTAATATCCTACTCTCCCCCATGTAGTGTAAAAATAGAGAGATTTCATCTATGAATATCAAAGTACAGGAAAGTCACAGAAAAATATACATTGCACCATTAGAGTCTGATTGAATTCAGGAGGTTTCTTGCTGAGAACACAGCCTGTTGGCCTGAAAGGCCTTAATCAGCAGGAATTTGAATGAAAAAAGTGTTAATAACAACTGTGAGAAATCATGACTTAAGATCTGTGGGTGCTATGGACAGATATATTTTTCTACAATGTAGAGTAAAACATAGAGAGATTTCATCTATGATCATCAAAGTAAAAAGAAGTCACTGAAAGGTATATAATGCACCCTTTGGAGTCTAATTCAGTTCAGGAAATTACTCGATGAAAACACTTCCATTTGCCTGAAAAGCCTAAATCAGCAGGAATTTGAATGAGACCATGATTAATAACAATTGGAAAAAATTATGACTTAAGATCTGTGTGTGACATGGATTTATAAGCCTTCTAACCCATGAAGTGTAAAACTTATATTTCATCTATGATCATCAAAATATAGAGAAGTCACAGTAAGATATATATACTGCACCCCCAGAATCTCATGATATTCAGGAGGATTATCACTGAAAACACTGCCTGTTTGCCTGAAAGGCCTAAATCAGCAGGAATTTGAATGAAAAAAAGGGTTAATAAAAAGTGGGAAAATCATGACTTAATATCTGTGGGTGATATGGACTTAAATCCTTTTCTACCCCATGAAGTGTAAAACATAGATTTCATCTATTATCATGCAGGTACAGAGAAGTCACAGAATGAAATTTATTAGAGCCTTTGAGGTCTAATTGAATTCAGACATTTCTCCCTGAAAACAATTTCAGTTGGCCTGAAAAACCTAAATCAGCAGGAATTTTATGAAAAAACATTTAATAACAAGTGCGAAAATCATGATATGGACTTATATCCTTTTCTACCCATGAAATGAAAAACAGAGTTTTCATCTATAAACATCAATGTACAGGGAAGTTCCATAAAGATTTATACAGCACCATTTGGAGTGTGATTGCATTCAGAAGGTTTATCACTGAAAACATAGCCCTAGGACCTGAAAGGCCCAAATCACAAGGAATTTGAATGAAAAAAGTGTTAATAACAAGTGGGAGAAATCATGACTTAAGATCTGTGGGTGATATGGACTTATAACTTTTTCTACTCCATGAAATGCAAAACATAGAGAGATTTCATCTATGATCATCAAAATACAGAGAAGTCACAGAAAGATATACACTGAACCCTTTGGAGAGTCATTGAATTCAGGAGGTTTCTGGCTTTAAACACTGCCTGTTGACTTCAAAGGCCTAAATTCGCAGGAATTTGAATGAAAAAAGGGTTAATAACAAGTGGGAAATTTCATGACTTAAGAACTGTGGGTGATATGGACTTATATAATTTTCTACCAGATGAAGTGTAAAAAATAGATTACATCTATGATCACAAAGTAAAGAGAAGTCACAGAATGATATACACTACACCATTTGTAGTCTGATTGAATTCAGGAGGTTTCGCACTGAAGATAGTGACTGTTGTCCTAAAAGGCCTAAATCAGCTGGAATGTTTATGAAAAAATGGTTAATAACAAGTAGGACAAATCATTACCTAAGATCATTCGGTATTTATGGATTATATCCTTTTCTACCCTATGAAGTGTAAAACATAGAAGCATTTCATATATTATCACTAAGTAGAGAAAAGTCACAGAAATATATATACTAGACCCTTTGGAGTCTGATTGAATTCAGGAGGTTTCTCCTTTAAACCACTGTCAGTTGGCATAAAACTTAATAAGCAGCAATTTGAATAAAATATTATTAATACCAAGTGGGAGAAACCACTTGGTTTCTGTGTCCAATATGGACTAATATCCTTTTCTACCCCAGAAGTGTAAAACATAGATTTCACCTATGATCATCAAAGTACAGAGACATCACAGAAAGATATATACTGCATGCTTTGGAGTCTGATTGAATTCAGGAGGTTTTTCCCTGAGAACAATGCGTGTTGTCCTGAAAACCATAAACCAGCAGAAATTTGAATTAAAAAAAGGATTATAAACAAGTGGGAGAAATTATGACTTAAAATCAGTTGTGATTTGGACTTATATCCTTTTGTACCTCATAAAGTGTAAAACAGACAGATTTCATATATGTTCATCAAATACATTCACAGAAAGATATATATTGCACCCTATAAGTCTGATTGAATTCAGGAGTTTCTCCTTGAAAACATTGCCAGTTGGCCTGAAAGGCCTTAGTCAGCAGTAATTTGAATGAAAAGAGGATTAATAACAAGTGGGAAAAATCATGACCTAAGATATGTGGGTGATATGTATTTATATCCTTTTCTCTCTACTCCATGAATATATAACAAGAGAGATTTCACCTATGATCATCAAAATACAGAAAAGTCACAGAAAGATTATATATATATATATATAATCTGCACCCTTTGTTGTCTGATTGAATTCAGACGGTTTCTCGCTGAAAACACTGCCTGTTTGCCTGAAAAGATAAAAAAGCAGGAATTTGAATGAAAAAAAGTGTTAATAAAAGTGGGAGAAATCATGACTTAAGATCTGTGGGTGATATGGACTTATATACTTTTCTAACCCATGAAGTGTAAAACATAGATTTTTTCTATGATCACCAAAGTACAGAGAAGTCACAGAAAGCTATATACTGCACCCTTTAGTGTCTTATTGAATTCAGGGGGTTTCTCGCTGAAAACACTGCCTGTTGGCCTGAAACCCTAAATCAGCAGGAATTTAAATGAAAAAAGAGTTAATAACAATTGGGAGAAATCATGACTTACGATCTGTGGATGATATGGACTTATATCCTTTTCTCTCATATGTAGTCTTAAACATAGAGAGATTTCATCTATGGTCATCAAAGTAAAGAGAAGTCACTGAAAGATATGTACTGCAACCTTTGGTGTCTAATTGATTTCAGGAGGTTTCTCCATGAAAACACTGTCATTTGGCCTCAACAGCCTAAATCAGAACGAATTTGAATAAAATAGGGTTGATAACAAGTTCGAGAAATCATGACATAAGATGTGTGGGTGATGTGGACTTATATCCTTTTCAACCCATTGAAGTGTAAAACAGAGAGATTTCATCTATGATCATCAAGTACAGAGAAGTCACAGAAAGATATATAATGCAATCTTAGGTGTCTCATTGAATTCAGCAGCTTTATCGCCTTAAACACTGCCTGTTGGACTGAAGGCCTAAATCAGCAGGAATTTGAATAAAAATGGGTTAATAACAAGAGGGAGAAATCTTGACTTAAGATCTGTGGGTGATATGGACTTATATCCTTTTCTACTCCATTAAGTGTATAACAAGGGAGTTTTCAACTATTATCATCAATGTACAGAGATGTCACAGAAAGATATATACTGCACTCTTTGCAGTCTGATTGAATTTAGGAGGTTTCTCCCTAAAAACCCTGTGTTATTGCCTTATCCTAAAAAAGAGGAATTTGAATGAAAAAGTGTTAATAACAACTGGTAGAAATCATGAGTTAAGATCTGTGGGTGTGTGGACTTATATACCTTATTACCCCATGAAGTGTAAAACATAGAGACATTTCATCTATGATCATAGAAGTAAAGAGAGACACAGAAAGATATATACCGCAACTTTGAGTCTGTTGAATTCAGGTGGTTTCTCCGTGAATACCCTTCCATCTGGCCTGAAAAGCCTAAATCAGTATGAATTTGAAAGAATAAAGTGTTAATAACAAATGCAAGAAATCATGATTTAACATCTGTGGGTCATATGGATTTATATCTTTTTCTATCCCATGAACTTTAAAATAGAGTGAGGTATCATCTATAAACATCAACGTACAGGGAAGTTTTATAAATATATATATACTGCACCCTATGGAGTGTGATTGAATTCAGGAGGTTTCTCGCTGAAAGCACTGCCTGCTGGCCTGAAAGGCCTAAATCAACAGGAATTTGAATGAAAAAAGAGTTAATAACAAGTGGGAGAAATCATGACTTAAGATCTGTTGGTGATATGGATTTATACATTTTCTACCCCATGAACTGAAAAACAGTGAGAGATTTCATCTATGATCATCAAAGTACAGAGAAGTCACAGAAAGATATACTGTACACTTTGTAGTCTGATTGAATTCAGGAGGTTTCTCAATGAAGACAGTGCCTGTTGGCCTGAAAGGTCTAAATCAGCAGGAATTTGAATGAAAAAATGTTAATAACAAGTGGGAGAAATCATGACTTAAGATCTGTGGGTGCTATGGACTATATCCTTTTCTACTCCATGAAGTGTAAATCATGGAGAGATTACATCTATGATCATCAAAGTAAAGAGAAGTCACAGAAAGATAATAATGCAATCTTAGGAGTCTGATTGAAATCACGAGTTTTCTGCCTTGAAACACTGCCTTATGGCCGGAAAGTCATAAATCAGCAGAAATTTGAATGAAAAAAGGGTTAATAATATGTGGGCGATATCATGACTTAAGATCTATGGGTGATATGGACTTATATCCTTCTCTACACCATGAAGTGTAAAACATGGAGAGATTTCATCTATGATCTTCAAACTACAAGAAGTCACAGAAAGATATATAATGCACTTTTTGGTGTCTGATTGAATTGAGGAGGTTTCTCACTGAAAACACTGCCTGTTGGCCTCAAATGCCTAAATCAGCAGGAATTTGAATGAAAAAAGGGTTAATACAGGTGGGAGAAATCATGACTAAAGTTCTGTGGGTCATATGGACTTATATCCATTTCTACCCCATGAAGTGTAAAACAGAGAGAGATTTCATCTATGATCATCAAATTATAGAGAAGTCATAGAAAGATATATACTGCACTTTTTGGAATCTAATTGAATTCTGGAGGTTTCTGCCTGAAAATATTTCCAGATGGCCTGAAGCGCCTAAAATACCAGGAATTTGAATGTAAAAGTATTAATAACAAATGCAAGAAATCATGATTTAAGATTTGTGGGTGATTGGATTTATATCATTTTATACCCCATGAAGTGTAAATCAGAATGATTTTTCATCTATAAACATCAATGTACAGGGAAGTTCCAGAAAGATATATATATATAGCACCCTTTGAAGTCTGATTGAATTCAGGAGGTTTCTCCCTGAAAACACTGCCTGTTGGCCTGAAAGGCCTAAATCAGCAGGAATTTGAATGAAAAAAGGGTTAATAACAAGTGGGAGAAATCATGACTTAGGACACCTGTGGGTGATGTGGACATATATCCTTTTCTACTCTAGAAGTGTAAAACATAGAGAGATTTCATCTATGATCATCAAAGTACAGAAAAGTCATGGAAAGATATAAACTTTAGCCTTTGGTTCCAAGAGAATTCAGGAAGTTTCTCGCTGAAAAAGCTGCCAGTTGGACTGAAAGGTAAATCAGCAGGAATTTGAATGAAAAAATGGATTAGTAAATAGTGCGGGAAATCATGACTTGAGAGCTGGAGGTGAGATGGACTGGTATCCTATGCTATTTGATGAAGTGTACAGCATAGGGAAATTTCATCCTGATACATCTAAGAAGAGAAAAGTTAAGTAAGATATAAAAAATTCATTTGAAGTCTGCTTCACATCTGGGGAATTCTGGCTGAAAATGCTGGAAGTTCACCCTCGAGGCCGAATAATGCAGGAATTTGAATGAAACGATAGTTAGTAACATGTGCAAGAAATAATGGTTTAAAATTGGGGTGATATGGCCTTATATCCTATTCTAATTCATGAAGTGTTACACTTACCGATTTCATCTATAAACCTCAAAGTACAGAGAAGTACAGAAAGATATTCATGCACCATTTGGAGTCAGACTGAATTCAGGAGGTTCTCACTAAAAACAATGCCAGTTCACCTGAAAGTCTGAAATCCACAGGAATTGCAGTGAAAAAAGGGATGATAACAAGTGCTATAAATCATGTCTTAAGACCTGGGGGTGCAAAGGTCTTATATCCAATTCTAGTCCTGAAGTGTAAAAAGAGAGATATTTCATCTCTAATTATCAAAGGTATAGAGAAGTTACAGTAAGATATATACCGATCCTTTGGTATTAGTTTGAAATTAGGAGCATTCTCGCTGAGAAAGCTGGCAATTTGCATTTGAAGCTGAAATCCGCAGGAATTTGAATGAAACAAAAGTTACTAACACCTGCCAGCACATCACACTTGACTTAACAGCTGGAGGTGAAACAGACTTATATGCTATTCCACTACATGATGTGTAAAACATAGAGATATTTCATCTATAAACATCAAAATACAGGGAAGTTCCATAAAGATATATACTGCACCGTTTGGATTCTGATTGAGTTCAGGAGGTTTCTCCCTCAAAACATTGCCTGTTGGCCTGAAAGGCCTAAATCAGCAGGAATTTGAATGAAAAAAGGGTTAAAAAGAGTGGGAGAAGTCATGACTTAAGAGCTGTGGGTGATATGGCCCTATATCCTTTCCTACTCCATAAGTGTAAAACATAGAGAGATTTCATCTATGATCATCAAAGTACAGAAAAGTCATGGAAAGATATAAACTGTGGCCTTTGGATAGAATTCAGGAGGTTTCTCGCTGAAAAAAACTGCTAATTGGCCTGAAAGGACTAAATCATCAAAGTACAGAAAAGTCATGGAAAGTTATAAACTGTAGCCTTTGGAGTCTGATAGAACTAGTAGGTTTCTCGCTGAAAAAACTGCCAGTTGGCCTGAAAGGACTAAATCAGCAGGAATTTGAATGAATAAATGGGTTAATAACAAGTGCGAGAAATCACGACTTGAGAGCTGGAGCTGAGATGGACTGGTATCCTATGCTATTCGATGAAGTTTACAACATAGGGATATTTCATCCCTATATATCTAAGTTGGCCTGAAAGACTGAAATCCGCAGGAATTGAGTGAAAAAGGGATAATAACAAGTGCTTTTAATCATGTCTTAAGACCTGGGGGTGCGATGGTCTTACATCCAATTCTACTCCCTGAAGTGTACAATAGAGAGAGATATTGTCTCTAATCATCAAAGGTACAGCGAACTAACAGTAAGATATATACTGGTCCTTTGGTTTCTGTTTGGAGTCAGGAGCATTCTCGCTGAGAAAGCTGGCAATTCCCATTAGAAGCCGAAATCTGCAGGAATTTGAATGAAATAAAGTTGCTAACAACTGTCAGTACACTTGACTTACTAGCTGGAGGTGATACAGAATTATATGCTATTCCACTCCATAAAATTTAGAACATAGTGAGATTTCACCTATAAAGAGCAAAATACAGGGAAGTTCCAGAAAGATTATACTGCACCCTTTGGAGTCTGATTGAATTAGGAGGTTTCTCCATGAAAACAATGCCTGTTGGCCTGAAAGGCCTAAATCAGCAGGAATTTGAATGAAAAAAGGGTTAATAACATGTGGGAGAAATCATGACTTAAGAGCTGTGAGTGATATGCACATATATCCTTTTCTACTCCAGAAGTGTAAAACATAGAGAGATTTCATCTATGATCATCAAAGTACAGAAAAGTCATGGAAAGATATGATCTTTAGCCTTTGGAGTCCGAGAGAATTCAGGAAGTTTCTCGCTGAAAAAACTGCCACTTGGCCTGAAAGGACCAAATCAGCAGAAATTTGAATGAAAAAAATGGGTTAATAACAAGTGTGAGAAATAATGACTTGAGAGCTGGAGCTGAGATGGACCTGTATCTTATGCTTTTCGATGATATGTACAACATAAGGAAATTTCATCCCTATACAACTAAGTAGAGAAAAGTTCCAGTAAGATATATACTGGTCCTTTGGTATCTGTTTGGAATCTGGAGCATTCTCGCTGAGAAAGATGGCAATTCGCATTAGAAGCCAAAATCTGCAGGAATTTGAATCAAACAAAGGTCACTAAAAAGTGCCAGCACACTTGACTTAATAGCTGGAGGTGATACAGACTTGTATGCTATTCCACACCATGAAGTGTAAAACATTGAGAGATTTCATCTATAAACATAAAAATACAGAGAAGTCACAGAAAGATATATACTGCACCGTTTGGACTCTGATTGAATTCAGGAGGATTCTCGATGAAAAACTGCCTTTTGGCCTGAAAGGCATAAATCAGCAGGCATTTGAAAGAAACAGGGGTTAATAACTAGTGGGAGAAATTATGAGTTAATATCTGTGGGTGATATGGACTTATATCCTTTTGTACTTCATGAAGTGAAAAACATAGAGAGATTTCATCTACAATCATCAAAGTACAGAAGTCACAGATTGATATATACTGCACCCTTTGTAGTCTGATTGAATTCAGGAGGTTTCTCACTGAAAACACTGCCTTTTGACCTGAAGGCCTTAATAACCAGGAATTTGAATGAAAAAGGGTTAATAGAGAGAGAGAAAACATGACTTAATATCTGTGGGAGATATGGACTTATATCCTTTTCTAACCCATAAAATGTAAAACATAGATTTCATCTATGATCATCAAAGTACAGAGAAGTCACAGAAAGATATATACTGTGAGAGTGACAAAGCTTTGGAGAGTGACGAATTCGGAGGTTTCTCCCTGAAAACACTACCTGTTGTGGTGAAAGGCATAAATAAGCAGGAATTTGAATGAAAAAAGGGTTAATAACAAGTGGGAGAAAACATGACTAATATCTATGGATGATATGGGCTTATATCATTTTCTAACACAGGTAGTGTGATACATGGAGAGATTTCATCTATGATCATCAAAGTACAGAGAACTCACAGAAGGATATATACTATAAATTTTGGAGTGTGACTGAATTCAGGAGGTTTCTCGCTGAAAACACTGCCTGTAGGCCTGAAAGGCATAAATCAGCAGGAATTTGTAATAAAAAAGGGTTAATATCAAGTGGGAGAAATCATGACTAAGAATTGTACATGAAATGGACTTAGATCCTTTTCTACCCCATGAAGTTTAAAACATGGAGAGTTTTCATCTATGACTGTCAAAGTAAAGAGTAGTAACAGAAAGATATATAATGCAATCATAGGAGTCTAATTGAATTCAAGATTTTTCTGACTGAAAACACTGCCTATTGCCCTGAAAGGCCTGAATCAGCAGGAATTTGAATGAAAAAAGGTGAACAACAAGTGGGAGAAATCATGACTTAAGATCTGCAGGTAATAAGGACTTTATCCTTTTCTATTGCTGAAGTGTAAGACTAAAAGAGATTTCATCTGTAAATATCAACGTACAGGGATGTTCCATAAAGATACATACTGCACAATTTGGAGTGTAATTGAATTCAGAAGGTTTCTCGCTGAAAACACTGCCTGTTGGCATGAAAGCCATAAATCAGCAGGAATTTGAATGAAAAAGTGATAATACCAAGTGGGAGAAATCTTGAATAAGATCTGTGGGTATATGGACATATACTTTTCTACGCCATGAAGTGTAAAACATAGTGCGATTTCATCTATGATCATCAAAGTAAAGAGAAGTCACAGAAAGATATATAATGCAATCTTCAGAGTGTGATTGAATTCAGGAGTTTTCTCCCAGAAAACACAGACTTATGGCTTGTGGGGCTAAATTAGAAGGAATTTGAATAACAAAAGGGTTAATAACAAGTGGGAAAAATCATGACTTAAGATCTGTGGGTGATTGGACTTATATCCTTTCTTACTCCATGAAGTGTAAAACAGAGAGATATTTCATCAGTAAACATCAACGTAAGGGAATATCCTTAAAGGTACATACTGCACCCTTTGTAGTGTGATTGAATTTGAAGGTTTCTCACTGAAATCACCGCATGTTGGCCTGAAAGTCCTAAATCAGCGGGAATTTGAATGAAAAAAAGGATTAATAACAAGTGATATAAATCTTGATTTAAGGTCTGTGGGTGATATGGATTTATATCCTTTTTGTCCCCAGGAATTCTAAAACAGAGAGACATTTCATCAATGATCATCAATGTACAGATAAGTCTCAGAAAGATATATAATGCAATTATAGGAGTCTGACTGAATTCAGAAGTTTTCTCCTTGAAAACACTGCCTTATGACTGAAAAACCTAAAAAAGAGGAATTTGAATGAATAAAGGGTAAATAACAAGTGGGATAAATCATGACTTAAGATTTCTGGGTGATATAGACATATATCCTTTTCTACCACATGTAGTGTAATACGTAGAGGGATTTCATCTATGATCATCAAATAAAGAGAAGTCTCAGAAAGATATATACTGCACCCTTTGGAGAGTGATTGAATTCAGGAGGTTTCTCCCTTTAAACACTGCCTTTTGACCCTAAAGGCCTAAATAAGCAGGAATTTGAATATAAAAAGGGTTAATAACAACAGGGAGAAATCATGACTTAAGATCTGTGGGTGATATGGACATACATCCTTTTCTACTCCATGAAGTGTAAAACATGGAGAAATTTCATCTGTAAATTCAACGTACAAGGATGTTCCATAAAGATACATACTGTCACTTTGGAGTGTGATTGAATTCAGAACGTTTCTTGCTTTAAACACTGCCTATGATCTTCAAAATACAGACAAATCACAGAAAGATATACACTGAAACCTTTGGATAGTCATTGAATTCAGGAGGTTTCTCGCTTTAAACACTGCCTATTGACGTCAAAGGCCTAAATTAGAAGGAAATTGATTAAAAAAAGCATCAATAACAAAGTGGGAGGAACCATGACTTAAGATCTGTGGGTGATATGGACTTATATCCTTTCTACTCCATGAAGTGCAAAACACAGAGAGATTTCATCTAGGATCATCAAAATACAGAGAAGTCACAGAAAGATATATACTGCACCCTTTGAAATCTGATTGAATTCAGGAGGTTTCTCGCTGAAAACACTGCCGGTTGTCCTGTAAGGCTTAAATCACTAGGAATTTGAATGAAAAAATGGTAAATATTTGTGGGAGAAATCATGATGTAAGATCTGTGTGCACTGTGGACTTATGTCCTTTTCTACCCCATGAATTGTAAAACAAAGAGAGATTTCATCTATGATCATCCAAGAAAAGATAAGTCACAGAATGATATATAACACCATCTTAGGAGTCTGACTGAATTAAGGAAATTTCTCCCTGAAAACACTGTCTTACGGCATGAATGGCCTAAATCACTGTCTTAAAGCATGAATGGCCTAAATCAGCGGTAATTTGAATGGAAAACGGTTTAATAACAATGGGAGAAATCATGACTTAAGATCTGTTGTATTATGGACTTATATCCTTTTCTACACCATGAGGTGTAAAACATAGAGAGATTTCATGTATGATCATCAGGTACAGAGAAGTCAGATAATTATATATACTGCACCCATTAGAGTCTGATTGATCAAAGGTTTTTGCTGAAAACACTGCCTTTTGACCTGAAAGGCATAAATCAGCAAGAATTTGAATGAAAAAAGTGTTAATAACAAGTGGGAGAATCCATGATTTAACGTCTGTGGATGATATGTACTTATATCCTTTTCTACCTCTTGAGTTGTAAAACATAGAGAGATTTCATATATAATCATTAAAGTACAGAGACGTCACAGAAAGATATATACTGCACCATTTGGGATGTGATTGAATTCCGGAAATTTCTCGCTTTAAACATTGTCTTCTTGCATGAAAGGACTAAATCAGCAGGAATTTGAATGAAAAAAGGGTTAATAACAAATGGGAGAAATCATGACTTAAGATCTGTGGGTGATATGGACTTATATCCTTTAGTACTCCATGAACAATATATCCATTATTTCACATGAAATGAAATGCATAGAGATTTCATCTATGATCATCAAAATAAAGAGACATCACAAAAAGATATACACTGCACCCTTTGGGGTCTAATTGAATTCAGGATGTTTCTCACTGAAAACATTTCCAGTTGGCCTGAAAAGTCTAAATCAGCTGGAATTTGAATGGAAAAATGTTTAATAACAAGTACGAGAAATCATGACTCAAGATCAGTGGGTGATATGGACTTATATCCTTTTTTACCCCATGAAATGAATAACAGAGATTCCATTTGTAAACATCAACGTACAGAGAAGTTCCATAAAGATACATACAGCACCCTTTGGAGTGTGATTGAATTCAGAAGGTTTCTGACTGAAAACACAGCCCTGGCCTGAAAGGCCTAAATCAGCTAGAATTTGAATGAAAAAAATTGTAATAACAAGTTGGAGAAATCATGACTTAAGATCTGTGGGTGATATGAACTTATATCCTTTTCTGCTCCATGAAGTGTAAAACATAGATTTCATCTATGATCATCAAAGTACAGAGAAGTCACAGAAAGATATATACGGCACCCTTTGAATTTAATAGAATTCAGGAGGTTTATCCCTGAAAACAATTCCAGTTGGCTTCAAAGGCCTAAATCAGCAGGAATTTGAATGAAAAAATGGTTAATAACAAGTGGGATAAATCATGACTTAAGATATATGGGTGATATGAACTTATATCCTTTTCTACCCTATGAAGTGAAAAACAGAGAGAGATATCATCTATGAACATCAAATTATAGAGAAGTCACAGAAAGATATATATTGCACCTTCGAATCTAATTGAATTCACAGTTTTCGAACCTGAAAACACTTCCAGTTGGCCTGAAAGGTCTAAATCGGCAGGAATTTCAATGAAAAAAGGGTTAATAACAAGTGGGAGAAATCATAACTTAATCTCGTGGTCTTATGGACCTGTATCCTTTTCTACCCCATGAAGTGTAAAACATAGTTTTCATCTATGATCTTTAAAGAACATAGAAGTCACAGAATGATATGTACTGCACCCTTTGTAGTCTGACTGAATTCAGGAGGTTTCTCACTGAATACACTGCCTGTTGGCCTGAAAGGCCTAAATCAGCAGGAATTTGAAAGAAAAAAGGTTTAATAACAGGTGGGAGAAATCATAACATAAGATCTGTGGGTGATATGGAGTTATATCCTTTTCTACTCCATTATTGTAAACCATAGAGAGATTTCATCTTTGATCATCAAAGTAAAGACAAATCACAGAAAGCTATATAATGCAATCTTAGGAGTCTGATTGAATTCAGCACTTATCTCCATAAAAACATTGCCTTATTGCATGAAAAGTCTAAATCAGCAGGAATTTGAAAGAAAAAAATTTAATAACATGTCGAGAAATCATGATGTAAGATCTGTGGGAGCAAGGACTTATACCCTTTTCATCTCCATGAAGTGTAAAACATAGAGAGATATCATCTATTGTCATCTACGTATAGGGATGTTCCATAAAGATACAAACTGCACCCTTTGGAGTGTGATTGTATTCAGGAGGTTTCACCCTTTGGAGTGTGATTGTATTCAGGAGGCAAAACACTGCCTTTGGCCTGAAAGGCCTTAATCAGCAGGTATTTGAATGAAAAAGGGGTTAATAACAAGTGGGAGAAATCATGACTTAGGACCTGTGGGTGATATGGACTTATATCCTTTTCTACTCCAGAAGTGTAAAACATAGATTTCATCCATGATCATCAAACTACAGACAAGACACAGAAATAAATATATTGCACCCTTTGGATTCTGATTGAATTCAGGAAGTTTCTGCTAAAAACATTGCTGTTCTCCTGAAAGCCTGAATCAGCAGGAATTCAAATTAAAAATGGTTAATAACATGTGGGAGAAATCATGATTAAGAATTGTGCGTGATCTGAACTTATATCCTATTCTACCCCATGAAGTGTAAAACATAGATTTCATCTATGATCATCAAAGTACAGCGAAGTCACAGAAAGATATATACTGCAACATTTGAATTCTATTTGAATTTAGGAGGTTCTCACTGAAAACACTTCCAGTTGGCTTCAAAGGCATCAGTCAGCAGGTATTTGAATGAAAAAGGGTTAATAACAAGTGGGAGAAATCATGACTTAAGAAATGTGGGTCATATAGACTTATATCCTTTTCTACCCCATGAAGTGAAAGACATGAGAGATATCATCTATGAACATCAAATTATAGAGAAGTCATGGAAAGATATATATTGCACCCTTTGGAGTCTAATTGAATTCAGGGGGTTTCTCCCTGAAAACACTTCCAGTTGGCATGAAAGGCCTAAATCAGCAGGCATTTGAATGAAAAAGGGGTTAATAACAAGTGGGAGTAATCATGACTTAAGTCTCATGGTGTTATGGACCTATATCCATTTCTACCGCATGAAGTGTAAAACATAAATTTCATCGATGATAATCAAAGTACATAGACGTCACAGAATGATATGTACTACACCCTTTGTAGACTGATTAAATTCAGGAGTTTTCTCACTGAAGACACTGCCTGCTGGCCCAAAAAGTCTAAATAAGCAGGAATTTGAATGAAAAAATGGTTAATAACAGGTGGGAGAAATCATGACTAAAGATATGTGGGTCATATGGACTTATATTCTTTTCTACCCCATGAAGTGTAAAACATAGATTTCATCTATGATCATCAAAATACAGAGAAGTCACATAAGATATATACTGCACATGTTGTAGTCTGATTGAATTCAGGAGGTTTCCCACTGAAGGCACAGTCTGCTGGCCTTAAAAGCCTAAATCAGCAGTAATTTGAATGAAAAAAGTGTTAATAACAAGTAGGAGAAATCATGACTTAAATTCTGTGGATGATATGGACTATATACTCTTTACCCGATAATGTGTAAAACATAGAGGGATTTCATCTATGATCATCAAATACAGAGAAGTCACATAAAGATATATACTGCACCCTTTGGAGTCTGATTGAATTCAGGAGTTTTCTCCCTGAAAACACTGCCTGTTGGCTTGAAAGCCCTAAATCAGCAGGAATTTGAATATAAAAAGGGTTATTAACAATAAGGAGAAATCATGATTTAAGATCTATGGGTGATGTGGATATATCTTTTTCTACCTCATGTAGTGTAATACATAGAGAGATTTCATCTATGATCATCAAAGTAAAGATAGGTCACAGAAAGATATATACAGCACCCTTTAGAGAGTGATTGAATTCAGGAGGTTTCTGGCTTTAAACACTGCCTTTTGACCTCAAAGGCCTAATTAAGCAGGAATTTGAAGGAACAAAGTGTTAATAACAAGTGGGAGAAGTCATGACTTAAGTACTGTGGGTGATATGGACTTATATCCTTTTCTACTCCATGAAGTGTTAAACAGAGAGAGATTTCTTCTATAAACATCAACGCAAGGGAATATCCATAAAGATACAACTGCTCCCTTTGGAGTGTGGTTGAATTCAGAAGGTTTCTGGCTGAAAACACAGCCTGTGCCCTGAAAGGCCTACATCAGTAGGAATATGAATGAAAAAAGGATTAATAACAATTGGTAAAAATCTTGATTTAAGATCTGTGGGTGATGTGGACTTATATACTTTTCTACCCCTTGAAGTTGAAAATATAGAGAGATTTCATCTATCATCACCAATGTACAGAGAAGTCACTGAAAGGTATATAATGCACACTTTGGAGTCTGATTGAATTCAGGAGGTTTCTCCCAGAAAACACTTACAGTTGCTTGAAAGGCCTAAATCAGCAGGAATTTGAATGACAAAAGGGTTAATAACAAGTGGGAGAAATCATGACTTAAGATATGTGGGTGATATGGACTTACATCCTTTCTACTCCATGAAGTGTAAAACATAGTGCGATTTCATCTATGATCATCAAAGTAAAGAGAAGTCACAAAAGATATAATGCAATCTTCGGAGTGTGATTGAGTTCAGGAATTTTCTCCCTGAAAACAGAGATTTATGGAGTGATGAGCCTTAATTAGAGGAAATTTGAATGATAAAAGTGTTAATAACAAGTGGGAGAAATCATGACTGAAGATATGTGGGTGATTGGACATATATCCTTTTCTACTCCATGAAGTGTAACCATAGAGATTTCATCTATGATCATCAAAGTAAAGAGAAGTCATAGAAATTTATATAATGCAATCTTGGAATGTGATTGAATTCAGGAGTTTTCTCCCTGAAAACACTGACTTATGGCACGAAAGGCATAAATCAGCAGGAATTTGAATGAAAATAGGGTTAATACAAGTGGGATAAGACATGACTTAAAATCTTGGTGACATGGACTCAATCTTTTTCTAACCCACGAAGTATAAAACATAGATTTCATCTATGATCATCAAACTTCAGAGACGACACATTGCACCATTTGGAGTCTGATTGAATTCAGGAGTTTTCATGCTAAAAACACTGCCTTTTTTTCCTGAAGGCCTTAATCACCCAGATTTGAATGAAAAAAGGGTTAATAAACAGGGAGAAATCATGACTTAATATCTTGGGGTGATATGGACTTATATAATTTTCTTACACAGGTAGTTTAGTACATAGAGAGCTTTCATCAATGATAATCAAAGTACAGAGAAGTCACAGGAAGATATATACTGCAAACTTTGGAGTGTGACGAATTCAGGAGGTTTCTCCTGAAAACACTACCTGTTACCCTGAAAGGCATAAATCAGCAAGAATTTGAATGAAGAAATGAGTTAAAAACAAGTGGGAGAAAACATGACTTAATATCTGTGGGTGATATGGACTTATATCCTTTTCTAACACAGGTAGTGTAATACACAGAGAGATTTCATCTATGATCATCAAAGGACAGAGAACTCACAGAAGGATACAAACTTTGGAGTGTGACTGAATTCAGGAGATTTCTCGCTGAAAACATTGCCTGTAGACCTAAAAGGCATAAATCAGCAGGAATTTCTATGAAAAAAGGGTTAATAACAAGTTAATAACAAGTTAATAATCATGACTAAGATCTGTGCGTGATATGGACATATATCCTGTTCTACCCCATGAAGTGTAAAACATAGAGAGATATCATCTATGACTGTCAAAGTAAAGAGTAGCAATAGAAAGATATATAATTCAATCTTAGGAGTCTATTGAATTCAGGAGTTTTCTGATTGAAAACACTGCCTATTGCCCTAAAAGGCCTGAATCAGCACAAATTTGAATGAAAAAAGGTGAATAACAAGTGGGAGAAATCATGACTTAAGATCTGTGGGTGATATGGACTTACATCATTTTCTACACCATGAAGTGTAAAACATAGAGAGATTTCATCTGTAAACATCAATGTATAGGATGTTCCATAAATATACATAATGTACCCTTTGGAGTGTGATTGAATTCAGAAGGTTTCTCGCTTTAAACACTGCTTGTTGATGACCAAGGCATAAATCAGCAGGAATTTGAATGAAAAAAGGGTTAATAACAAGTGGGAGATATCATGACTTAAGATCTGTGCGTGATATGGACTTACATCATTTTCTACTTCTTGAAGTGCAAAACAGCGAGATTTCATCTATAATAATCAAAATACAGAGAAGTCACAGAAAGATATACACTGGACTCTTTGTAGAGTCATTGAATTCAGGAGGTTTCTCACCTTAAACACTGCCTGTTGACGTCAAAGGCCTAAATAAGCAGGAATTTGAATTAAAAAAGCGTTAATTACAAGTGGGAGGAATCATAACTTAAGTTCTGTGGATGATATGGACTGATATCCATTCTAATCCATGAAGTGTAAAACACAGTGAGATTTCATCTATGATCATCAAAATACAGAAAGAGACAGAAAGATATATACTGCACCCTTTGTAGTCTGATTGAATTCAGGAGGTTTCTTCCTGAAAACACCAACTTTTGGCCTGAAAGGCTAAATCAGCAGGAATTTGAATGAAAAATGGGCTAATAACAAGGGGGAAAAATCATGACTTAAGATCTATGGGTGATATGCATTTATATCCTTTTTCTACTCCATGAGGTGTAAAACATAGAGAGATATCATCTATGGTCATCAAAATAAAAAGAAGTCACGGAAAGATATATACTGCACCCTTTGGAGTCTAATTGAATTCAGGAGGTTTACCCTGAGAACACTTCCAGTTGGCCTGAAAGGCTAATTCAGCAGGTTTTGAATGAAAAAAGGTTTAATAAGGAAGGGGACAAAACATGACTTTAGCTCTGTGGGTGATATGGACTTATATACTTTTCTACTCCATGAAGTGGAAAACAAAGAGAGATTTCATCTACGATCATCAAAGTAATGAAAGTCATAGGAAGATACATAATGCATCCTTTGGAGTCAGATTGAATACAGAATTTTCTCGCTGAAAACACTGCTGTTGGCATGAAAGGCCAAAATGAGCAGGAATTTGAATGAAAAAAGGGTCTTAACAAGTGGGAGAAATCATGACTTAAGATTGTGGGTGATATGGACTTATATCCTTTTCTACCCCATGAAGTGTATAACAACGAGATATTTCATCTATGATCATCAAAGTATAGAGAAGTCACATAAAGATGATATATACTGAATCATTTGGAGTCTGATTGATTTCAGGAGGTTTCTCGCTGAAAACACTGCCTGTTGGCATGAAAGGCTTAATCAACAGGAATTTGAATGATAAAAGGGATAGTAAAGAGTGGGAGAAATCATGACTTAAGAACTCTGGGTGATAAGGAGTTATATCCTTTTCTACCCCAGAAAGTGTAAAACATAAATTTCATCTATGATCATCAAAGTACAGAGAAGGCACAAAAAGGTATATACTGCACATTTTGAAGTCAGATTGAATAGGATGTTTCTCACTGAAGTCACTGCATGCTGGCCTGAAAGGCCTAAATAAGAAGGAAATTGAATGAAAAAAAGAGTTAATAGCAAGTGGGAGAAATCATGACATAACTGTGCTTGATATGGCCTATATCCTGTTCACCCCATGAAGTGTAAAACATATATTTCATCTATGATCATTAAAGTACAGAGAATTCACAGAGAGATATATACTGTACCCTTTGTAGTCTGATTGAATTCAGGAGGTTTCTTCCTGAAAACACATCCAGTTGGCTTCAAAGGCCTAATCAGCAAGAATTTGATTGAAAAAAGGGTTGAAGAAAAATAAATAAATAAATAAATAAAATTCATGAGGAAAAGACAAAACAGGCTGAGCACCAAACTGAAGCACACAACAATTGACAAAAGGGAAAGGGAGAGGGGGGAAGGTGGGGCAAACCTTGAATTCAGAAGGTTTCTCGCTGAAAACACTGCCTCTTGGCCTGAAAGGCCCAAATCAGCAGGAATTTGAATAAAAATATTGTTAATAACAAGTGGGAGAAATCGTGACTTAATATCTGTGGCTGATATGGACTAATATCCTTTTCTACTGCCTGAAGTTTTAAACATGGAGAAATTTCATCTATGATCATCAAAGCAAAGAGAAGTCACAGAAAGATATATAAAGCAAACTTTATAATCTGATTGAATTCAGGAGATTTCTCACTGAAAGCACATTCTAAGGCTTGAAAGGACTACATCAGCAGGAATTTGAATGAAAAAAGGATTCATAACAAGAGGGAGAAATCATGCCTTAAGATCTGTGTGTCATGTGGACTTATATTTTTTTCTACTCCATGAAGTACAAAACATAAAGAGATTTCATCTATGATCATCAAAATAAATAGAAGTCACAGAAAGATATACACTGAACCCTTTGTAGTGTCATTGAATTCAGGAGATTTCTCACTTTAAACAATGCCTGTTGATGTCAAAGGCCTAAATCAGCAGGAATTTGAATGAAAAAAGCATTAATAACAAGAAGGAAGAATCATGACTTAAGATATGTGAGTGATATGGACTTATATCCTTTCTACTCCATGAAGTGTAAAAAAGAGAGATTTCAACTATGATCATCAAAGTACAGAGAAGTCACAGAAAGATATATACTGCACCCTTTGCAGTCTGATGGAATTCAGGAGGTGTCTCGCCGAAAACACTGCCTGTTGGACTAAAAGGCCTAAATCAGCAGGAGATTGAATGAAAAATGGGTTAATAACAAGATGGAGAAATCATAACTTAAGAACTGTGGGTGATATGTACTTATATCCTTTTCTACTCCATGAAGTGTTTAGCAAGAGAGTTTTCAACTAATATCATCTAAACAGAGAAGTCACAGAAAATATATACGGCACCCTTTGGAGTCTGATTGAATTGAGGAGGTTTCTCGCTTTCAACACTGCCTGTTGGCCAGATAGGCCTAAATCAGCAGGAAATTGATTGAAAAAGATTAATAACAAGTGAGAGAAATCATAACTTAATATCTGTGGGTGATATGGACTTTTATCATTTTCTATGCGATGAAGTATAAAACACAGAGAGTATTCATCTATGATCGTCAAAGTACAGAGAAGTCAAAGAAGAAATACACTGCACCATTAGAGTCTGATTGAATTCGGGAGGTTTTTGCTAAAAACACTGCCTGTTAGCCTGAAAGGCCTTAATCAGCAGGAATTTGAATGAAAAAATTGTTAATAACAAGTATGGACATATATCTTTTTCGACCACATGTAGAGTAACACATAGAGAGATTGCATCTATGATTATCAAAGTAAAGAGAAGTCACTGAAGGTATATAATGCACCCTTTGGAGTCTAATGAGTTCAGGAGGTTTCTCCCTGAAAACACTCAAGTTGCCATAAAGACCTAAATCAGAAGGAATTTGAATTAAAAAAGGGTTAATAACAGGTGGGAGAATTCATGACTTAAGATCTGTGAGTGATATGGACTTATATCCTTTTCTACACCATGAAATGTAAAACAGAGTTCATCTATGATCATCAAAGTACAGAGAAGTCACAGAATGATATATACTGCATCCTGTGGAATCTGATTGAATTCAGGAAGTTTTTCCCTGAAAACAATGCCTTTTGGCCTGAATGGTCTAAATAAGGAGGAATTTGAATGAAAAAACAGTTAATAACAATGGGAGAAATCATGACTTAAGATCTGTGGGTGATATGGACATATATCCTTTTCTACTCCATGAAGTGTAAAACACAGAGATATTTCTTTATGAACAACAAAGTACAGAGAAGTCACAGAAAGACGTATACTCATCCTTTGGTTTCTGATTGAATTCAGGAGGTTTCTCACTGAAAACACTGCCTGTTGGACTGAAAGTCCTAAATCAGCAGGAATTTGAATGAAAAAAAAGGGTTAATAAAAAGTGGGAGAAATCATGACTTAGTATCTGTGGGTGATATGGACTTAAATACTTTTCTACCCCATGAAGTGTAAAACATAGATTTCATCTATTATGATCAAAGTACAGAGTAGTCAGAGAATTATAAATACCCCTTTGGGGTCTAATTGGATTCAGGATATTTCTCCCTGAAAACACTTCCTGTTGGCCTGAAAAGCCTAAATCAGCAAGAATTTGATTGAAAAAAAGGTTTAATAACAGGTGCCAGAAATATTGACTTATGATCATTGGGTGAAAGGGACTTATATCCTTTTCTACCACATGAAATGAAAAACAGAGATTTCATCTATAAACATCAACATACAGGGAAGTTCCATAAAGATACATACAGCACCCTTTGGAGTGTGATTTAATTCAAAAGATTTCTCACTGAAAACACAGCCCTTGATCTGAAAGGCCTAAATAAGCAGGAATTTGAATGAAAAAATTGTTAGTAACAAGTGGGAGAAATAATGACTTAAGATGTTGAGTGATATGGACTTATATTCTTTTCTACCACATGAAATGTAAAACATACATTTCATTTATGATCATCAAAATACAGAGAAGTCACAGCAAGATATATAATGCAATCTTAGGAGTCTGATTGAATTCAGGAGTTTTCTACCTGTAAACACTCCCTTATGGCATGAAAGGCCTTAATCAGTAGAATTTGAACATAAATTTGGTTAATAACAACTTGGAGATATCATGACTTAAGATATGTGGGTGATATGGACTTTATTGTTTTCTACTACAAGAAGTGTAAAACATAGAGAATTTCATCTATAAACATCATCGTACAGGGAGGTTCCATAAAGATATACACTGCACCCTTTGGAACGTAACTGAATTCAGAAGGTTTCTTAATGAAAACACTGCCTCTTGGCCTGAAAGACCTAAATCAGCCGGTAATTGAACAAAAAAGGTGTTAATAACAAGGGAAAGAAATAATGACTTAAGATCTGTGGGTGATATGGACTTATATCCTTTTGTAAACCATGAAGTGTAAAACATAGATTTCATATATGATCATCAAAGAACAGAGAAGTCACAGCAAGATATATACTGCATCCTTTGTAGTCTGATTGAATTCAGGAGGTTTCTCACTGAAGACATTACCCATTGGCCTGAAAAGTTTAAATCAGCAAGAATTTAAATGAGAATCATATCATCTGCATATAAGACACTTTTCCAAAAAGGAAATACAAATGGCCAACAGGCACATGAAAACTGCACAACTTCACTAGAAATAAGAGAAATGCAAATCAAAACAACAATGAGATAGCACCTTACACCAGTAAGAATAGCCCACATCCAAAGAACAGACAACAAGAATTGCTGACGAGGATGTGGAGAGAAAGGAACACTACTACACTGTTGGTGGGAATGTAAACAGGTCCAACCACTATGGAAAGCTGTATGGAGGACACTCAAGTTAATGAAAATGGATTAACCATTTGACCCAGCAATTGCTCTCTTGGGAATCTACCTAAAAGAGACCTATATGTGGGTACAAAGTGATACCTGTGCTCTGATGTTTGCTGCAGTACATTTTATAATTGCAAGGACATGGAAGCAACCTAAAATGCCCAAAACAGATGACTGGATGAAAAAAATGTGGTACATATACACAATGGAATATTACTCATCAATTAAAAATGACAAATTAGATGAATTTATGGAAACCTGGATGTACCTAGAAGAAATCATTCTAGCAGAAACGAGCCAGATGGAAAGGGACAGAAACGAAATGGTTTCCCTAATATATGGTCAACCAAATGAAACTGCACAAGGGGAATGGGGACCAGCTGGAGCAGGTGGGAAGGGGAGGTGGTGGTGACCACAGGGACTGAAATGATGTGAAATATATATATATATATGTTTATATATATATATATAAATTTATAAATTTTAAAAAAAGAACATAAATGAAAAAATGGTTAATAACAACTGGGAGAAATCAAGATTTAAGATCTGTGGGTGTTATGGACAATATCCTTTTCTACTCCATGAAGTGTAAAACATAGATACCATCTATGATCATCCTAGTACAGAGAAGACCAGAAATACATATTCTGCATCCTTTGGAGTCTGATTGAATTCAAGAGTTTTCTCGCTGAAAACACTGCCTGTTGGACTGATAGTGCTAATTCAGCAGGAATTTGAATGACAAAATTATTAAAAACAAGTGGGAGAAATCATGATTTAAGATCTGTTGGTGACATGGATGTATATTATTTTCTATTCCTTGAAGTGTAAAACATAGAGAGATTTCATCTATGATCATCAAAGTATAGAGAAGTCATGGAAAGGTATATACTACACCCTTTGAAATCTAATTGAATTCAGGAGGTTTCTCCCTGAAAACACTTCGAGTTGGCCTGAAAGGCCTAAATCAGCATGAATTTGAATGAAAAAAAGGGTTAATAACAAGTGTGAGAAATCATGAGTTAAGACTGTGGGTGAAATGGTCTGATATCCATTTCACTCCATGAAATTACAGAGAGTGATTTCATCTACAAACATCAACGTACAGGGAAGTTCCATAAAGATATACACTGCACCCTTTGTAGTGTGATTGATTTCAAAGGTTTTTCGCTGAACACACTGCCTTTTGTCTTGAAAGGCCTACATCAGCAGGAATTTGAATGAAAAAAGGGTTAATAACAAGTGGAAGAAATCATAACTTATATCTGTGGGTGTTATGTACTTATATCCTTTTCTACCACATGAAATTTAAAACATATTTTTCATCTATGATCATCAAAATACAGAAAAGTCACAAAAAGATATATACTGCACCCCTTGTAGTCTGATTGAATTCAGGATGTTTCTCATTGAAGACACTGACTGTTGGTTTGATAGCCTTAAATTAGCAGGAATTTGAATGAAAAAATAGTTAATAACAAGTGGGAGAAATCATGACTTATGTTCTGTAGGTGATATGGATATATCCTTTTCTACTTCATGTAGTGTAATACATAGAGAGATTTCATTATTATCATCAAAGTAAAGAGAAGTCACAGAAAGATATATACTGCACCCTTTGGATAATAATTGAATTCAACAGGATTCTCCATGAAAACAATTCCAGTTGGCTTGAAAAGCCTAAATCAGCAGGAATTTGAATGAAAAAAGGGTTAATAAGAAGTGGGAATAATCATGACTTAAGATCTGTGGGTGATATGGAATTATATCCTTTTCTACTCCATGAAGTGTAAAACATAGAGAGATTTCATCTTAGATCATCAAAGTAAAGAGAAGTCACAGAATGATATATAATGCAATCTAAAAGTCTGATTGAATTCAGGAGTTTTCTGACTAAAAACACTGTCTTATGGCCCGAAAGGCATATATCAGCAGGAATTTCAATAAAAAGTGTTAATAACCAGTGGGAGAAATCATGACTAATATCTGTGGATATATGGACTTATATCCTTTTCAACCACATTAAATGTAAAACAGAGAGAGATTTCATCTATGATCAGCAAAGTATAGAGAAGTCATGAAAGATACATACTGCAGTCTTTGGGGTCTAATTGAATTTAGGATATTTCTCCCTGAAAAAACTTCCAGTTGGCCTGAAAGGCCTAAATCAGCAGGAATTTGAACGAAAAAAGGGTTAATAACAGTAGGAGAAATCATGATTTACAGTCTGTGGATGATATGGACTACATACTTTTGTACCCCATAAGTGTAAAACATAGAGAGATATCAACTATGATCTTCAAATACAGAGAACTCACAGAAATATATATACTGCACCGTTTGGAGTCTGATTGAATTCAGAAGGTTTCTTGCTGAAAACACTACCTGTTGGCCTAAAGGGCCTAAATCAGCAGGAATTTTAATGAAAAAAATGGTTAATAACAATTGGGAGAATTCATGACTTAAGATCTGTGGGTGATACGGACTTATATCCTTTTCTACCCCATGAAGTGTGAAACATGGAGGGATTACATCTATTATCATCAAAGTACAGAGAAGTCAAGAAAGATATATACTGCACCCTTTGGCGTGTGATTGAACTCAGAAGCTTTATCGCTTTAAATACTGCTGTTGGCATGAAAGGCCTAAATCAGTAGGAATTTGAATGAAAAAAACGTTAATAAAAAGTGGGCAAAATCATGACTTAAGATATATGGTGATATGAACTTATATCCATTTCTAACCCATGAATTGTACAACAGAGAGAGATAATATCTATGAACATCAAATTATAGAGAAGTCACAGGAAGATATATATTACACCCTTTGGAGTCTAACTGAATTCAGGAGGTTTTCCTAAAAACACTTCCAGTTGGATTGAAAGGCCTAAAGCATCAGGAATTTGAATGAAAAAAGGGTTAATAAATTGGCAGAAATCATGACTTTTTAACTGTGTGTGATATGGTCTTATATCCTTTTCTAACACAGGTTGTTTAATACATAGAGAGATTTCATCTAATATCATCAAAGTACAAAGAAGTCACAGAAAGATATATGCTGCAACCTTTGGAGTGTGACTGAATTCAGGAGGTTTCTCCCTGAAAACACTACCTGTTGGCCTCATTGGCATAAATCAGCAGGAATTTGAATGAAAAGGGGGTTAAAAACAAGTGGGAGAAAACATGACTTAATATCTGTGGGTGATATGTACTTATATCCTTTTCTACCCCACGAAGTAAAAAACAGAGAAAGATATCATCTATGAATATCAAATTATGGAGAAGTAACAGAAAGATATATACTGCACCCTTGGAGTCTAATTGAATTCAGGTGGCTTCTTCCACAAAACACTCCCAGTTGGCTTGAAAGGCCTAAATAAGAAGGAATTTGAAAGAAAAAAGGGTTAATAAGTAGTGGGAGAAATCATGACTTAAGATCTCTGGGTCCTATGGACTTATACATTTTCTACCCCATGAAGTGAAAAACAGAGAGAGATTTCATCTATAAGCATTAACCTACAGGGAAGGTCCATAAAGTTATATATTGCACCCTTTGGATTCTGACTGAATTCAGGAGATTTCTCACTCAAAGCACTGCGTGCTGGCTTAAAAGGCCTAAATAAGCAGGAATTTGAATGAAAAAAGGGTTAATAACAAGTGGGAGAAATCATGACTTAACATCTGTGGTTGAGATGGATTTATATCCTTTTCTACTCCATGAAGTTTATAACTTAGAGAGATTTCATCTTTGACCATTAAAATACGGAGAAGTCACATAAAGATACATACTACACCCTTTGGAGTCTGATTGATTTCAGGTGTTTTCTCACTGAATACACTGTCTGTTTGCGAGAAAGCAATAAATCAGCAGGAAATTTAATGAAAAAATGGTTAATAACAAGTGGGATAAATCATGAATTAAGATCTTTGGGTGATATGGACTTATATCCTTTTCTAACCCATGAAGTGTAAAACATAGAAATCATCTATGATCTTCAAAGCACAATGATGGCAGAGAAAGTATATACTGCACCCTTTGCAGTCTGATTGTTCAGGAGGTTTCTCACTGACAACACTCTCTGTTGGCCTGAAATCCTAAATCAGCAGTAATTTGAATGAAAAAAGATTAATAGCAAGTGGGAGAAATCATAACAAGATCTGTGGGTGATATGGACTTTAATCATTTTCTACGTGATGAAGTGTAAAACATACAGCATATTCATCTATGTTCATCAAATAGAGAGAAGTCACAGAAAGATATATACTGCACCGTTGGAGTCTGATTGAATTCAGGAGTTTTTTCCATGAAAACAATGTCTGTTGGACTGAAAGGCCTAAATCAGCAGTATTTAAATGAAAAATGGGTCAATAACAATTGGGAGAAATCATGACTAAAGATCTGTGGGTGATATGGACTACTATCTTTTCTACCCCATTTAGTGTAAAACATAGAGAGATTTTATCTATGATCATCAAATACAGAGAAGTCAAAGAAAGATATACACTGCACCATTAGAGTCTGATTGAATTCAGGAGGTTTCTTGCTAAAAACACTGCCTGTTAACCTGAAAGGCCTTAATCGGCAGGAATTTGAATGAAAAAATTGTTACTAACAAGTGGGATAAATCATGACTTAAGATCTGTGGGTGCTATGGACATATATCTTTTTCTACCACATGTAGAGTAATACATAGAGATATTTCATCTATGATCATCAAAGTAAAGAGAAGTCACTGAAAGGTATATACTGCACCCTTTGGGGTCTAATGGAATTCAGGACTTTTCTCCCTGAAATCACTTCCATTTGGCCTGAAAAACCTAAATCAGCAGGAATTTGAATGAAAAAGGGTTTAATAACAAGTACAAGAATTCAAGACTTAAGATCAGTGAGTGATATGGATTATATCCTTTTCAACCCATGAAATGAAAACCAGAGATTTCACCTATAAACATCACAATACAGGGAAGCTCAATAAAGATACATACAGCACCATTTGAAGTGTGATTGCATTCAGAAGGTTTCTCACTGAAAACATAGCCCTTGACCTGAAAGGCCTAACTCAGCAGGAATTTGAATGAAAAAAATGTTAATGACAAGTGGGTGATATCATGACTTAAGATCTTTGTGTGATATAGACTTATATCCTTTACTACCACATGAAATGTAAAACATACATTTTGTCTATGATCATCAAAGTACAGAGATCACATAAAGATATATAATGAAATCATAGGAATCTGATTGAATTCAGGAGTTCTCTCCCTAATACACTGCCTTATGGCATGAAAGGCCTAAATCAGCAGGAATTTTAATGGAAAATTCGGTTATTAACTACTTGGAGATATCATAACTTAAGATCTGTGGGTGCTATGGACTTATACCGTTTTCTACTATTAGAAGTGTAAACCATAGAGAGATTTCATCTCTAAACATAAACATACAGGAGGTTCCATAAAGATATATACTGCACCCTTTGGAATGTAATTGAATTCAGAAGGTTTCTTGCTGAAAACACTGCCTCTTGGCCTAAAAGGACGAAATCAGCAGGAATTTGAATGGAAAAAGGGTTAATAAAAAGTGGGAGAGATCATGATTTAGGATCTGTGGGTGATATATCCTATTCTAAATCATGAAGTATAAACATAGATTTCATCTATGATCATCAAAGTACAAAGAAGTCACAGCAAGATATATACTGCACCCTTTGTAGTCTGATTCAATTCAGGAGGTTTCTCACTGAAGAAACTGCCCGTTGGGCTGACAGGCCTAAATCAGCAGGAATTTGAAAGAAAAAATGGTTAATAACAAGTCGGGGAAATCATGACTTAAGATCTGTGGGTGATATAAACTATTATCCTTTTCTAACCCATGAATTGTAAAACAGAGAGAGATATCATCTATGAATATCAAATTACAGAGAAGTCACAGAAGGATATATATTGCAACCTTTAGAGTCTAATTGAATTCAGGAGATTTCTCCTGAAAACACTTCCAGTTGGCTTGAAAGGCCTAAAGCAAAAGGGATTTGAATGAAAAAGGGTTAGTAACAAGTGGGAGAAATCATGATTTAAGATCTGTGGGTGCTATGGACTTATACCCATTTCTACTCCATGAAGTGTAAAGCATAGAGAGATTTCATCAATAAACATCAACGTACAGGGAAGTTTCATAAAGATATATACTGCACCCTTTGGAGTATCATTGAATTCAGAAGGTTTCTCTCTGAAAACACAGCCAGTGAAAATTAAAGGCTTAAATGAGCAGGAATTTAAAAGAAAAAAGGGTTGATAAAAGTGGGAGAAATTATGACTTAAAATCTGTGGGTGATAGGGCCTTATATCCTTTTCTATTACACGAAGTATAAACCATAGAGAGATTTCATCTATGATCATCAAATTTTAGAGAAGTCACAGGAAGATATACATTGTACCCTTTGGAGTCTGACTGAAATCAGTAGGTTTCTCCCTGAAAACAATGCAGAGTTGCCATAAAAGCCTAAATCAGCATAATTTTGAATAAAATGGTTAATAACATGTGGGAGAAATCATGACTTAAGATCTATGGGTATATGGCCTTATATCCTTTTCTACCCCATGAAGTGTAAAACAGAGAGAAATTTCATCTATGATCATCAAATTATAGAGAATTCACTGAAAGATATATTCTGCACCCTTTGGAGTCTAATTGAATTCAGGAGGTTTCTCCCTGAAAACACTTCCATTTGGCTTGAAAGGCCTAAATCAGCCATAATTTGAATGAAAAATCGGTTAATAACAAGTTTGAGAAATCATGACTTAAGATATGTGGGTAATATGGACTTATATAATTACTACCCATTGAATGAAAAAGAGAGAGAGATTTGATCTATAAACATCAACGTACAGTGATGTTCCATAAATATATATATAGCACCCTAGGAGTCTGATTGAATTCAGGAGGTTTCTCACTGAATGTACTGTATCTTGTCCTGAAAGGCCTAAATCAGCAGAATTTGAATGAAAAAAGTGTTAATAACAAGTGGGAGAAATCATGATTTAAGATCAATGGGTGATATGGATTTATATCATTTTCAACTCCATGAAGTGTAAAACAAAGATTTCATCTATGACCGTTAAAGTACAGACAAGTCACAGAAATATATATATACAGAGAAGTCACAGAAAGATATATACACATAAAGATACACCCTTTGGAATCTGATTGAATTCAGGAGGTTTCTTGCTGAAAAAAATGCCAGCCATCCTGAAAGGCCTAAATTAGCAGGAATTTGAATGAAAAAAGGGTTAATAAAAGTGGGACAAACCATGACTAATATCAGTAGGTGACATGGACTTATATCCATTTCTACACCATGAAGTAGAAAACAGAGAAATTTCATTAATGATAATCAAAATAAAGAGAAGTCACAGAAAGACATATAATGCAATCTTAGGAGTCTGATTGAATTCAGGAGTTTTCTGACTGAAAACACTGCCTTATGGCATGAAAGTCCTAAATCAGGAGGATTTTGAATGAAATAAGGGTTAATAACAAGTGGGAGAAATCATGACTTACAATCTGTGGGTGATATGGATCGATACCCTTTTCTACTCCATGAAGTGTAAAACATAGAGAGATTTCAATATAAACATCAACGTACAGGGAAGTTCCATAAAGACATATACTGCACCCTTTGGGGTGTGATTGAATTTAGAAATTCTCACTGAAAATACAGCCAGTGAAAATGAAAGGCCTACATCAGGGGAATTTGAATGAAAATAGGGTTAAAACAAGTGGGTGAAATCATGAATTAATATCTGTGGGTGGTATGGACTTATATCCTTTTCTACTCCAGGATCATCAAAGTACAGAGAAGTCATGGAAATGTATATACTGCACCTTTTGGAGTCAAATGGAATTACGGAGGTTTCTCCCTGAAAACACTTCCAGTTGGACTGAAAGGCCTAAATCAGAAGGAATTTGAATGAAAAATGGTTAATAACATGTGGGAGAAATCATGACTTAAGATCTGTGGGTTGTATGAACTATATCCTTTTCTACTCCATGAAGTGTAAAAAATAGAGAGATTTCATTTATGATCATCAAATTATAGAGAAGTCACAGACAGATATATACTGCACCCTTTGGAGTCTAATTGAATTCAAAGGGTTCTCACTGAAAGCACTGCATGTTGGCCTAAAAGGCTTAAATCAGCAGAATTTGTATGAAAAAAGGGTTAATAACAAGTAGGACGTTCATGACTAAGATCTATGTGTGATATGGACATATATCATTTTCTACCCATGAAGTGTAAAACATAGAGAGATTTCATCTATGTCTATCAAAGTAAAGAGAAGTCACCGACAGATATAAAATGCAATCTTAGGAGTCTGATTGATTTCTAGAGTTTTCTGACTGAAAACAATGCCTGTTGCCCTGAAAGTACTGAATAAGTAGAATTTTGAATGAAATAAGGGTTAATAACAATTGGGAGAAATCATGACTTAAGATCTGTGGGTGATATGGTCTTATATCCTTTTAACTCCATGATGTGTAAAGCAGAGAGAGATTTCATCCATGATCATCAAATTATGGAGATGTCACAGAAAGATATATACTGCACCCTTTGTAGTCTAATGAATTTAGGAGGTTTCTCCCTGAAAACACTTCCAGTTGGCTTGAAAGGCCTAAATCATCAGGAACTTGGATGAAAAAAAATGGTTAATAACAAGTTGCAGAAGTGACTTAAGATATGTGGGTGATATGGACTTATGTTTATTCTACCCCATGAAATCAAAAACAGAGAGAGATTCCATCTATAAACATCAATGTACAGGGAAGTTCCATAAATATATATACTGCAAACTTGGAGTCTGATTGAATTCAGGAGGGTTCTCACTGAAAGAACTGTGTTTGCCATAAAAGGTTTCAAATTCATTAAATAATAATGAAAAATGTGTAAATAACAAGTGGGAGAAATCAAGAGTTAAGATGTGAGGGTGATATGGATTTATATCCTTTTCTGCTCCATGAAGTGTAAAACACAGATTTCATCTGTGATCATCAAAGTACAGAGAAGTCACAGAAAGACATATACAACATCCTTTGGAGTCTGATTTAATTCAGGAGGTTTCTCGCTGGAAAAAATGCCTGTTTGTCTGAAAGGCCTAAATCAGCAGGAATTTGAATGAAAAAAGGGTTAATAACAAGTACAAGAAATCATTACTTAAGGTCTCTGGATGATATGGACTATACACTTTCGTAACCGATAAAGAGTAAAACATAGAGAGATTTCATCTATGATCATCAAATACAGAGAAGTCACAGAAAGATATATACTGCACCCTTTGTGGTCTGATTGAATTCAGAAGTTGACTCCCTGTAAACACTGTCTTATTGCCTGAAAGTCTTAAAAAAAGAACTTGAATGAAAAAAGTATTAATAACAAGTGGTAGAAATCATGAGTTAAGATCTGTGGCTGATATGGAGTTATATCATTTTTTACTCCATGAAGTGTAAAACATAGAGAGATTTCATCTATGATCATCAAAGTAAAGAGGAATCACAGAAAGATATCTACTGTACCCTTTGGAATCGGATGAATTCAAGAGGTTTCTCACTGAAAAAACTACCTGTTGGCCTGAAATGCATAAATCAGCAGGTAATTGAATGAGAAAAGGATTAATAACAATGGGAGAAATCATGACTTAAGATCTGTGGGGGATATGGACTTATATCCTTTTCTACTCCATGAAGTGTAAAATATAGATTTTATCTATGATCATCAAAAAAAATAGAATTCATAGAAAGATATATGCTGCACCCTTTGGAGTCTAATTGAATTCAGGAGGTTTCTCATTGAAAGCACTGCCTGTTTGCTTGAAAGCCCTAAATCAGCAGGAATTTGAGTATAAAAGGGTTAATAACAACGGGGAGAAATGATGACTTAATCTGTAGGTGATATGGATATACCCTTTTTTACCTCATGTAGTATAATACATAGAGAGATTTCATCTATGATCATCAAAGTAAAGAGAAGTCACAGACAGATATATACTGCACCCTTTGGAGAGTGATTGAATTCAGGAGGTTTTTCAGTTTAAACACTGCCTTTTGACCTCAAAGGCCTAAATAAGCAGGAATTTGAATGAAAAAGGGTTAATAACAAGTGGGAGAAGTCACGACTTAAGATCTGTTGTGATATGGACCTATATCCTTTTCTACTCCATGACGTGTAAAACAGGGAGAGATTTCATCTATAAACATCAACAGAGAGATAAATCTGCACCCTTTGGAGTGTGGTTGAATTCAGAAGATTTCTTTTTTAAAACTCAGCCTGTTGGCTTGAAAGGCCTAAATCAGCAGGAATTTGAATGAAAAAAAATGATTAATAACAAGTGGTATAAATCTTGACTTAAGATCTGTGGGTGATATGGACTTATACCATTTTTTTACACCATGAAGTGGAAAACATAGAGAGACTTTATCTATGATCATCAAAGTACAGAAAAGTTACAGAAAGATATATATTGCACCCTTTGGAGTCTGATTGAATTCAGGAGTTTTCATGCTGAAAACACTGCCTTTTGGCCTGAAGGCCTTAATCACCAGGAATTTGAATGAAAAAAGTGTTTATAAAGAGGGAGAAAAATCATGACTTAATATCGGTGGTTGATATGGACTTAATCCTTTTCTAACACAGGTAGTTTAATACATGGAGAGATTTCATCTATGATCATCAAAGTACAGAGAATTCAGAGAAAGATGTATACTGCAACCTTTTGAGTGTGACTGAATTCAGGAGATTTCTCCCTGAAAACAGTACCTGTTTGCCTGAAAGGCATAAATCAGCAGGAATTTGAATGAAAAAAAGGTTTAATAACAAGTGGGAGAAAATATGACTTAATATCTATGGGTGATATGTACTTATATATTTTTCTAACACAGGTAGTGTAATACATAAGAGAATTCATCTATGATCATCAAAGTACAGAGAAGACACATAAAGATATATACTGCACCCTTTGGGTCTGATTGAAATCAGGAGGTTTCTCCCTGAAAACACTGCCTGTTTGCTTGAAAGCCCTAAATAAGTAGGAATTTGAAAATAAAAAGTGTTAATAACAACGGGGAGAAATCATGACTTAAGATCTGTGGGTGATATGGATATATCCTTTTCTACCTCATGGAGTGTAATACATAGAGAGATTTCATCTATGATCATCAAAGTAAAGAGAAGTCACAGACAGATATTTACTGCACCCTTTGGAGAGTGATTGAATTCAGGAGTTTTCTCGCTTTAAACACTGTCTTTTGACCTCAATGGCCTAAATAGGCAAGAATTTGAATGAAAAAAGGGTTAATAACAAGTGGGAGAAGTCATGACTTAAAATCTGTGGGTGATATGGATCGATACCCTTTTCTACTCCATGAAGTGTAAAACAGAGAGAGATTTCATCTATAAACATCAACGTAATAAATATCCATAAAGATACATACTGCAACCTTTGGAGTGTGATTGAATTCAGAAGGTTTCTCATTGAAAACAAGCCTGTTGGCCTGAAAGGCATAAATCAGCAGGAATTTGAATGAAAAAAAAGGGTTAATAACAAGTGGGAGAAATCATGACTTAATATCTTTGGGTGATATGGACTTACACACTTTTCTAACACAGGTACTGTAATACATAGAGAGATTTCATCTATGATCATCAGAATACAGAGCAGTTACAGAAAGGTATATACTGCACCCTTTGTAGTGATTGAATTCAGGAGGCTTCTCATTGAAGACACTGCCTGTTCATTGAAAGGCCTAAATCAGCAGGAACTTTAATGAAAAAAGGGTTAATAACAAGTAGGAGAAATCATGACTTAAGGTCTGTGGATGATATGCACTTATTTCCTTTTTTACCCCATAAAGTGTAAAACATAGGTATATTTCCTCCATGATCATCAAATACAGAGAAGTCACAGTTAGATATATACTGTACCCTTTGGAGTCTGATTGAATTCAGGAGGTTTCTCACTGAAGACAAGGTAAAAAGAAGACTTTCTGACTGTAACTGTTTACACATATCTGCCTGCTGCTCTCTACAAAGCTGGCTACACACTCTTCATTAGCGTTTTCACTGATCACCTTTACCATTGATATGCATACATCAGCTAGCTACTGGCTTCTCTCTGCTTTCTTTCCCTCTTTCAGACCTAAAAAGAAAACTTTAAAACACAGTTTAAACTTTCCACTGTGGTTTCTTTCCACCATCCCCAGCCTTCTCAACAAAATACTAAACCAATGCAAGACTCTCAGTGCAGACTAATTTATTTCTAACAAAGTGATTTTCTAATTACTACAAAAGAAAACATGTAAGACTCAGATTACTTTAACATTGTCCAAAACCTTTCTCAGCATTGTCCAAAGTCCTTTTCCTAGATTGCCCAAATATCCTCAGTCTCTCACTCCTGATCATCTCACCAATGTCCAGACAGAGTCCATCTCCAGATGCTTGAAGTCATGTTCCTTTGACTGCTCTCCTTGTCTTCCATGCTGTCTTCTCCTTGTCACCTTCAGGTAGAAGGAACTCCATGGTGACAAAATAGCAAAGTTCCCGTTCTTCTCAGGCCTAACTTTTGCACGGCCTCTTTCAGACACAAATCAAACTCAGCCAAACAAACCTCAACACGGAGTTCAAATCTTCAAACTCCTTAAATGCATTCAACATACATGCTGCCAGCCTGGGCCAGCCAAAAGTTGCAGGCCCCCGGTGGCCACATGGCCAAGCTCACATGGCTCACATCTTTACAAGATGGCCGATACCCATCTCTCCTCCACTGAACCTCTCTCTATCCAGTCTCCATATTCGAATCTCCAATCTGAATCGAATCCTGAATCGAATCCTTCTCTTTCTTTGCACACTCTTTATATACACTGATTGCCCACCTTCCATGAAACCTGTTTCACCTTGACCATTTCACTTCTTTCTCCCCCTGCATCTCTCTGAACGGAAATTCCAGCTAAGGACATTCTCCCATTTTAGCATACCTGTCTTTGAAATCTGCAATCTTCAAAAGGAGAAAATGGGGGGGGGCACACCCTATCATCATAACTTAAGATCTGTGGATGATATGGACCTTTATCCTTTTCTACACCATGAAGTGTAGAACATAGAGGAATTTCATCTATGATCATCAAAGTACAGAGAAGTCACAGAAAGATATATACTGCACCCTTTGGAGTGTGATTGAATTCAGAAGCTTTATTGCTTTAAACACTGCCTGTTGGCATGAAAGGCCAAAATCAGCAGGTATTTGATTGAAAAAAGCGTTAATAACAAGTGGGAGAAATCATGACTTAAGATCTGTTGTATTATGGACTTATATCCTTTTCTATCCCATGAGGTGTAAAACATAGAGAGATTTCACATATGATCATCAAAGTACAGAGAAGTCACAAATATATATATATATATATATATATATATATATATATATATATATATATATATAGCACCCTTTATAGTCTGATTTATCAGGAGGTTTCTCGCTGAAAACACTGCCTTTTGGCCTGAAAGGCCTAAATCAGCAAGAATTTGAATGAAAAAAAGGGTTAATAACAGTGGGAGAATTCATGACGTAACATCTGTGGATGATATGGAATATATACTTTTGTACCCCATAAAGAGTAAAACATAGAAAGATTTCATCTATTATCATAAAATATAGAGAAGTCACAGAAAGATATATACAGCATCCTTTGCTGTCTGATTGAATTCAGGAGGTTTCTTGCTGAAAACACGGCCTGTTGGCCTGAAAGGCCCAAAACAGCATTAATTTGAATGAAAAAATGGGTAATAACAAGTGGGAGAAATCTTGACGTAGTATCTGTGGGTGATGGACATATTTCCTTTTCTAACCCCTTGCATTGTAATACATAGAGAGATTTCATCTATGATCATCAAAGTACAGAGAAGTCACAGAAAGATATACACTGCACCCTTTGGAGTGTGATTGAATTCAGGAGGTTTGTCACTTCAAACACTGCATGTTGACCTGAGAGGCATAAATCAGCAGGAATTTGAATGAAAAAAAAAACCTGTCCTTGAAATATGCACTCTTAAAGGATAATAACAAGTGGGAGAAATCTTCAATATGATCTGTGAGTATATGGACTTATATCACTTTTTACCCCATGAAGTATAAAACACAGTGCGATTTCATCTATGATCATCAAAGTAAATAGAAGTCACAGAGAGATATATAGAGTGATGTTCGGAGTCTGATTGAATTCAGGAGTTTTCTCCCTGAAAACATAGACTTATGGCTGAAAGGCCTAATGAGTAGGATTTTGAATGAAAAAAGTGTTAATCACAAGTGGGAAAAATTATGACTTAAGATCTGTGGGTGATATGGACTTATATCCTTTTGACACCATGAAGTATAAAAAAGAGAGACATTTCATCTATGATTATCAAAGTACAGAGAAGTCACAGAAAGATATATACCACAACTTTTGGAGTCTGATTAAAATCAGGAGGTTTCTCGCTGAAAACACTGCCTGTTGGCCTGAGAGACCTAAATCAGCAAAAATTTGAATGAAAAGAGGGTTAATAATAAGTTGGAGAAATCATGAGTTAAGACCTGTGGGTTATATGGAGTTATATCCTTTTCTACCCCATGAAGAGTAGAGACTGATTTCATGCTTATCATCAAAGTATAGAGAAGTCACTGAAAGATATATACTGCACCCTTTGTAGTCTGATTGAATTCAGTTGGTTTCTCCCTGAAAACATTTCTGTTGGTCTGAAAGGCCCTAATCAGCAGTAATTTGAATGATAAAAGCGTTAATTTCAAGTTGGAGAAATCATGACTTAAGTTCTGTGGGTGATATGGACTTATATCCTTTTCTACTCCATGAAGTGTAAAACAGAGAGAGATTTCATCTATAAACATCAGGTAAGGGAAGATCCATAAAGATACATACTGCACCCTTTAGAGTGTGATTGAATTCAGAAGGTTTCTTGCTGGAAACACAGCCTGTTCGCCTGAAAGGCCTAAATCAGCAGGAATTTGAAAGAAAAAGGGGTTAATAACAAGTGGGATAAATCATGACATAAGATCTGTGGGTGATGTGGACATATCTTTTTCTACCCCATTAAGTGTAAACCATAGATTTCATCTATGATCACCAAAGTACAGAGAGGTCACAGAAAGATATATATGCACACTTTCGTGTCTCATTGAATTCAGGAGGTTTCTCCTGGAAAACACTTACAGTTGGCTTGAAAGCTCCAAATCAGCAGGAATTTGAATGATAAAAGCGTTAATAACAAGTGGGAGAAATTATGACTTAAGTTCTCTGGTTGTTATGGACTTATATCCTTTTCTACTCCATGAAGTTTAAAACATAGATTGCATCTATGATCATCAATACAGAGCAGTCATTGAAAGATATGTACTGCACCCTTTGGTGTCTGATTTAATTCAGGGTTTTTTTTGCTGAAAACACTGCCTGCTGGCCTGAAAGGCCTAAATCATCCGGAATTTGAATGAAAAAAAATGGTTAGTAACAAGTGGTAGAAATCATGACTTAAGATCTGTGGGTGATATGGATATATATCCTTCTCTACACCTTAAAGTGTAAAACATACAGAGATTTCATCTATGATCATCAAAGTAGAGAGAAGACACAGAAAGATATATACTGCACCCTTTGGAGTCTGATTGAGTTGAGGAGGTTTCTCGCTGAAAACACTGCCTGTTGGCCTGAAATGCCTAAATCAGCAGGAATTTGAATGAAAAAGGATTAATAACAATGGGAGAAATCATGACTTAAGTTCTGTGTGTGATATGGACTTGTATCCTTTTCTACTCCATCAAGGGTAAAACATAGAGAGATTTCATCTATGATCATCAAAGTGCAGAGAAGTCACAGAAAGGTATATACTGTAACTTTTAGAGTCTTATTGAATTCAGAAGGTTTCTCCCTGAGAACACTGCCTGTTGGCTTGAAAAGCCTAAATCAGCAGGAATTTGAATGAAAAAAAGTGTTAATAACAAGAGGGAGAAATCATGACAAAAGATGGGAGGGTGATATGGACATATATCATTTTCTACCCCATGAAATGTAAAACATAGAGAGATTTCATCTATTATCATCATCAAAGTAAAGGGAAGTCACAGAAGGATATACATGGTACCTTTTGTAGTCTGATTGAATTCAGAGGTTTCTCACTTAAAACACTGACTGTAGCTCTGAAAGTCCTAAACAAGTGAGAGAATTTATGACTTAAAAACTGTGGGTGATATGGACTTATATCCTTTTCTACCACATGAAGTGTAAAAAATAGATTACATCTATGATCATCAAAGTACAGAATTCACAGAAAGATATATACTGCACCCTTTGGAGTCTGATTGAATTCAGGAGGTTTCGCACAAAGACAGTGCCTGTTGGCCTAAAAGGTCTAAATCAGCAGGAATTGTATGAAAAAATGGTTTAATAACAAGTGGGACAAACCATGACCTAAGATCTTTCAGTGATATGGATTATATCCTTTTCTACCCTATGAAGTGTAAAACATAGAGGTATTTCATCTATGATCATCAAAGTAGAGAGAAGTCACAGAAATATATATACCGGACCGTTTGGAGTCTGATAGAATTCACGAGGTTTCTCGATGAAAACACTGCCTGTTGGCCTGAAAACCCTAAATATGTAGAAATTTGAATACAAAAAAGGGTTTTAAACAAGTGGGAGAAATTATGACTAAAATTTGTGGGTGATTTGGAGTTATATCATTTTGTACCTCATGAAGTGTAAAACATAGAGAGATTTCATCTATGATCATATAATAAAGAGATTCACAGAGATATATACTGCACCCTATAAGTCTGATTGAATTCAGGAGTTTTCTCATTGAAAACATTGCCAGTTGGCCTGAAAGGCCAAAATCAGCAGTAATAAGAATGAAAAAATGATTAATAACAAGGGGAGAAATCATGACTTAAGATCTGTGTGTGATATGGACTCATATCATTTTCTACCCCATGAAGTGTAAACATACATTTCATCTATGATCATCAAAGTACAGAGAAGTCACAGAAAGATATATACTGCAAACTTTGGAGTGTGATTGAATTCAGAATGTTTCTCGCTGAAAACACTGACTGCCTTTTGGCCTGAATGGCATAAATCAGCAGAAATTTGAATGTAAAAACTATTAATAACAAGTTCGAGAAATCAGGACTTAAGATCGGTGTGTGATATGGATTTATATCCATTCTTTTCTACTCCATGAAGTGCATAGCAAGAGTGTTTTCAACTATTATCATCAAAGTACAGAGAAGTCACAGAAAGATATATACTGCACCCTTTGGAGTCTGATTGAATTGAGGAGGTTTCTCACTTTAAACACTGCCTGTTGGCCAGAAAGGCCTAAAGCAGCAGAAATTTAAAGAAAAAGATTAATAACAAGTGGGAGAAATCCTAACTTAACATTTGTGGGTGATATGGACTTTTATCACTTTCTACGCGATGAAGGTTAAACATAGAGAGTATTCATCTATGATCATCAATTAGAGAGAAGTCACAGAAAGATATATTCTGCACCGTTGATGTCTGATTGAATTCAGGAGTTTTTGCGAAGAAGACAATGCCTGTTGGACACAAGGCCTAAATCAGCAGTATTTGATGAAAAAATGGTTAATAACAAGTGGGAGAAATCATGACTAAAGATCTTTGGGTGATATGGACTTATATCCTTTTCTACTCCATGATGTGTAAATCATAGAGAGAATTCATCTATGATCATCAAAGTATACAGAAGTCACAGAAAGATATATACTGCACTCTTTGGAGTGTGATTGAATTCAGAATGTTACTCACTAAAAACACTGCCTT
>PVHY01013610.1:0-40856 GCA_004024945.1 Uropsilus gracilis | reverse complement strand
GAGAGAGAGAGAGAGAGAGAGAGAGAGAGAGAGAGAGAGAGAGAGAGAGAGAGAGAGAGAGAGAGAGAGAGAGAGAGAGAGAGAGAGAGAGAGAGAGAGAGAGAGAGAATCTTTAATAGAAGTATCGCAAAAGTTTAGGAAATCTGAGTTTGAGTTGCTTGTCAGTGGCGCCCCCTGGTGTTCAACTATGACAAGAACCGTTATCATGAAAACGCTGCCTAGGTTTGGTTAAGCCAGGAATGAGAGCTTGGCTTCTAAGAATTCTTCCCAGGCTAGTTTCACAAAGAGATTGATCTCCCCTTCCATAATCAGTTCTAGAAATTTAGTGCCAATATTCACCCATGCATTTAACATCTAATGAGCTTCTGTGTGACAAACTAGTTCCCACTCTCAAAGAACTCAGTTGGGGGCAGGGGATTGAGTGGACATAGGAATAGGATTATTGGGGGGAGGGGGGCACAGTGGCTCGTTCCTATAAGCTTCAGCCTATGAAGCGGCTGGGGCTAGGGATTGTGGTTCAAGTCCCGCCTGGGGCCTTTAGCGAGACCTAGTTCCAAAAATTAGCTGGGTGTGGTGGCGTGTGCCTGTAATCCCAGCTACCTGGGAAACTGAGGCTGGGGATTGCTTGAGTCTGTGGTACCCCAGGCAACGTGAGCGTGCAGTTCCATGGTCTCAAAAATAGTGAGACCTAGTCTCAAAAAAAAAAAAAATAGGAATATGTACACATAAAGAGGAGCTAGTGTTGTTGTTATTATGTAGAAAAGAGCTGATACAAGGACAGGTGAGAGAGTGCAGAGGGACAGGTAACTGCCTAAAGCAGTCAGAGAGTCAGAGAGGCTGTGCAGAGGCACACACTGTAGGAGATAGAAAGAGGTTCTGGATTTAGACTGTCTGGGTTCATGTCCTGACTCTGTCTTTGGACTCTGGGCAAGTTGAGTTGTTCCTGGTATAACACACTGGGGGCTGAGAAGGGAAGCATTTCCTAGAAGGAATTATGCCACTTGCCCTGGGTACTACCCAGTCTGTAAAGCCTCAAAGATACTGAGGTGTCTAGAAGACAAAGGAGACAACTGCTGTTTTAGGCCTGTCTGAGAGGAGGGTCCAATTTGGAGGGTTGGGCATTCCCTTTGTCCCTCCCTTTCCCCCATTCATTTAGTTCCTCAAAGGGAATTGGGAACAGCATGAGACTTTAAAATGTGAATTTGTCACTTCCCCAATTGATTCTTTCTGCAATCTCCTGTCTTGCCCAAGAAGTAGGACATTGGGTTGATCTTTTGAGGGTAGCAATAAAGGGGAGGAATCAAGGGAGGACTCTTAACTTCTGCTCCTCAGACACAGGTCAAGAGGAGCACCACAAAGGTTGAGTCCCTGGAGTCACTCAGAGACGAAGGAGAACTCAAGTTTAAAGGTCACCTGAGTCTGGGGCTGAGCAGAAGATCCTTGTGGGATACTAGTGAACTAAAGAAGCTGGAGCTAAAGTCGACTGTGAAAACCCATTTTGAAGCCATTAGGGCAGAACCATTAGTTCAGGGCCTTCTCTCCTCTGCCTCTACTTCCTCTATTAATAAATGGAGTTAGCTTTAGTATTATGACTTTGAGAATGAAAGAACTGGTCAAGGGAAAAAACTGAGGACACTATGGAGCTATGGAAAAATTAACTATTTGCTTGCTATGCCCTAGGAATGTGCTAGACTTGCCAGTTGCATTACCTCATTTAATCCTTGTCATTCCTACTCTAAAATGAAATTAAATGATTGTTATATGCTTTTATAGTGCTGTGCACTTGTGTGATTACCTGGCTAGACGTATTTCTAGTCTATAGAATATAGATATATATATTCTATATATATATATTATATATATGTTCATATAACTAGTTGCATAAGGACAGGGACTTAGTTACGTAAGGATAGGACTTGTCTGCTTTTACCATTGCATCAAAGGCATATAATACTTTATCTGGTCCTGAGAAGGTTTCCAATAAAAAAAATACTGAAAGGATGAACGATAGAAATCATGCAACTTCTCAGTGGTCATACAGTAGGTGGTACAACTAGTAGGTGGTACAACTAAGATGTGAATCCTGGTCTGCCTGACTGCAGACCTATCTGTGATCATCTACTCACCCCCACAAAGTGCTTCATATGTTGCCTTACTTCTAAATGTTCAGGCTTGGTGTCCTTGTCTCTCAGAAGTTTGTCGGTATAACCTACTTACCAAAAACTCACCTACTCAACGAAAACAAGTGAGAGTAGGGAAAAGAAAGAGCCCCTCCAGAGTGGTGCCCTCTTCCTACCCTCTTCAGTTCAGCATCTTCCTCTAAGAAACCTTTGCAGACAACCCCATCTGTCCACCTGTATCCCTTTCTAACTTTAGTGGTCCCCTCTTACATCTGTGCCACAGAAGAGGTTCCAAGTCACCTGGTCTCTGAGGTTTTATGCATATTAGTACTTCACTAAGGCAACTTACACATCCACAGATGTATAGTGAAAATAGATGTATGCTCAGACCTGCCTGTGTCAGGCCTACTGGGTAGAGACAAAGATGAATCAGACACAACCTCAAAAGACTTACAGTCAGTAAAGGAGACAGACATTAGACACAGATACAATTAACTAGAGCATGAAGCAAGATGACCTAAACAGTACTAAAAACCTATGAGCAATATGCATAAACCTTAATTACTTAATTATTATTCTGAAGAGTGTATCATAGAACATCAGAACTCAAAGGTCTCATCTGATTCAATGCTTTGTTTTTCATGGAGAAGTCAGACCCAGAGATAGGTGAGACTGAGCCTAAAGTCTCACTCGTCCTTCTGGCTGAGTCAAAACTAGACTTCAGGTCTTCTGAAGCCCACCAAAGCCTCCTTTCACATCCTCTGGCAGCTTCATATTCAGCACTCCCATATCCCACTAGACCATAACAACTTTCAGGTCAGTTCAGAGTCGCCCACATAAGAAAGCTGAGCTTAAGACCCAAGACCTAAGAAAGACATCTAAGAAAGTTGAACTCATGACCAAGACATGCCCAAGACCAGGGGTTCAGGAAATGGGGTCTGATCCCAAGCTATCAATCCACATTTTTACCTAATGCACCAAATGTGCACACTATTTTTACCACTATGATCCTAAAATTGATTTTCAAATATATTTTACAGGACACTTTCTTTAAAATGAGTTCTTTTTCCAGAACACTAGTACATAAATTAGATGAAACATAAATTAACTCTGCTTAAAGGGAAAGGAGTTCAGAATCCTACTATTTTCCTGTACTCAACTGCTAGGAAGGGAAACCTAGGAATATAAATCAAAAACCTTTGTTCTGGGATATAATTTTTAATGGTTTCACAAGAGCTATTTTAGTGCATGATCCTCCTCTGAACTCTTTTAATGGAAACTGAAAATACTCTCTTTATCACCATGTGAAGAGTACCAGTACGACATATATGCTCCCAGAGGCTGTAGAGGGGAATGAGATTTTCCCCTTAACTTTCCTGCTTTCCTCTCCTCTACAGAGAGTTTTTCCCAGGTGATGAGGAGAGGAAGAAACCCAAACTCTGCAGGGGAATTCAGAGCTTCTGGGGAAGCTTCTCCAGAAAGATCATGAAGAATAAATTCATGTAATCAGTGATTTAACACCCTGAATCTGAGTGATTCTACTTTCGATGTTGCCTAAGAAGCTACAGAAGCTATTGAGCATTTTAAATACATCTAGCCAGAATTCAAACGCACTCTACATATAAAATACACCAGATTTCAAAGACTTAGTACAAAAAAAGAATATAAAGGAGCCAATTAATTTTATAATCAATTTTTATATTGCTGAATGACATACTGAATGACAATATTTTGGCTATGTTAGGCTAAATAAAATATAATATTAATTTTATGTTTCTGTTTTCTAAGAAATGTCATCTCTAAAAAGAGTTAAATTAGGCATGTGGCTCACATTATATTTCCATTGTAGTTCACCAGGGTCAGACCTCAAAGACTGAGTTGATTTCATCTGACAATACAACAAAGAAGTCAGACAGGTAGAGGATGTTCCAAGACCCAAGATGTGAGCAGACACGGTGCATTAGGGGATTCATTACAGCATGCCTGGGGAGGAAAAACAAAACAAAACAAACAACAAGAAAAATACTTTAAGGCATTACTTTGAGCCCGGAATTGACTCATTACATCAACTCTCATATTATAGTCGCAACTACCGTTTGAGAGTTTACCAGAGACCACCGAACTGAGTCTCAGAAAGGTTGGGTTATTTATTCCCAAATTTCCTCCTCTTAATTTAGAAAGCCACGCGGGAACAGGGTGCCGGTCTTACACTCCTCTCAGTTTCCTCCACAGAACCTAGCAGAGCTCTGCACGTGGTTGGCGCTCAGAAAGTTTGTGCTGCACGGAGGTTATACATTGTCAAGTCAAAGCTCCAACCGCAAGACCCCGGACTAGAAGCACCAGAGGGCGCCCACGAGTCGACCCACCCTCCTGTCCCCAGGGCCAGAGCAAGATCTCAGGCCTGGGTGCGGTCCTTCGGCCCCAAGCAGTCGCCCGCCTAGGCTAGAAGAGAGGGCGAGGGGAGCCTTCATGTCCTCCGCCCGCCCCGCCTCCTTCCCAGAGCTCGGCCACGCCGAGCTGCCGGGTGCGGAACGACGACACGACATCCTGTTTTTGGGGCCCGCGGCTCCGCCTGCGCCTCGGCTGATCTTGTCTTACCCCGAGTGCTGACGCCAGCTCCCCTTCCCCCAGCCTCCCCAGCCTCCCTAGGGGTCTGGGGCCTTCCCATTGCTGAATCACCACCGGCCCACACTCCCCCAGGGTTCAGGGCAGGGGTGGGGACTGTCCCAGCCAGACCCAACTGGTCCCAGCCTTGCCCATAGCTCGATCTCTGGGTTTGACTGAAGGGAACAGGCCTGGAAGCGCCGGCCTGCAGCATTTTCCACTGGGGGGCCGGTGAGGGCGAGATCCCGAGAGGGGGCAGAAGCCTATAGCGTCAAGCCTGGGTACTCTACCAGGGCGGCGGTGGCAAGGAGGAGATGGGACCACTGACCTTGGGAGACCTGACTTTAAGGATCTCAGAGGCGGAGGATGGGGTGGGGGTAGCCTGGAGTGGGCAGGGGGCGAGGCTGGTGGGGGGGAGAACACGGGTGGGGGTCCCGGCCCGCGGACTTCCTGGTCGTGCCCCGCCCCGGCCCGGCCCGCCCCCGCGCCCCGCCCCAGCCGGCCGGCCCGCCCCCCCCACTTCCTCCGGCCTCCAGTTCTCACTTCCTTCTCCAGTCCCGAGCCGCTGCCGCCGCCCCCAGCTCCCCCGCCGCGGGGAGGGCACCAGGTGAGGCCCGGTGAGGACCGGCGTACTGGGGGTCCGGGGGAGGGGAGCCGGGCGGACCCGGGACTGGGCGCGGGCGCCGGCCCGGGAAGTTTGCTTGCGGGAGGCCGCGGGCGGGAGATTCTCGAGTCGCTCCAAGTTGGGCGGGCGCGGCCGTCGGCCGGGCGGGGTGGGGACCCGCCACTGCGAGCGGCGGCTCGATGAGGGTGGGTTCCTGTAGCGGGCCGCACCCGCTCCTGAGAGTAGGGAGGGACCCTTGAGGTGGAGGGGCACCCGCTCCGAGAAAAAAGTCTGCAGTGGAAGAGCTCGGACCTGGGAGATGGAACTCAAATTGTGGGAGGTGTGCCGCAGTGTGTGAGGAGAGGGGGCCTTCTGGGATGGGAAAGGCGCTCCCCCTGCTCTGGCAGTTGTGACATCTGTGAAATTGAGAGGGGGGCGGTGTCGGGCCTCTGAAGCCCTAGACTGCAGAGAAAGGGCTCCCTCCGTGAAAGATCATGCCAATCCGGGTCCACACTAGCAGGCTGCAGCTCGACGATCCTCTACATGTAAGAGGAGCGCCTGGGGAGTCCTGCGGACCACTGTTCATTTTCCTGTATGTCACTTTTTGTGAGACCCAACCTCTCCATCCCTGGAACGAAGCAACAGGTATTTAGTGAGCAACCAAACATCCACTGTGCCTCACTGGTACCTGGCCTTGTTCTTGGGTAAACCAAGGAAGAAAAGGGCCTGGTCTGGTCATATAACTAGAGATGGAAGGACTGGTTCAGAGTTCATGATTGTCCCTGACAAGATGGAATCACTGAGAGCCGGAGCTGAGAGAATAGGGCTTCTGGGAGGCAGCAGGGGCTCCAGCTTTGGAAGGGATTTGGAGGTATCTTCCACTGTTTTTACCCTTTCAGTTCCTGGATTCTATACATCCTCATTCTGTCTTCTACCACCCCTTCTTAAGATTCTCCCTCCACCTCCCTCCCTCTTCTCCAATACTTTTTAAGTTTCTTTTCCCCACATAGTCATGCCTGGGCCCTCACCTCTTGTACTCTGCCCCTGTCCCTCTCTGTTCCCTGCTGTTTCACTCCCCTCCCTTGCTCAGATGGATGCCACACGCATATCCACCCTGCTCCTTCCATATCCCCTCATTCTCCTTGATCCCTCTCTGGTTTCCTTCGCCAACAGTCACTTTTCTCTGGTTGGGGTATCGGGTCTGCTACCAAAGATTTGGTGAGTTTAAGAGCTTTTCCAGCCTCCCTACCTGAGCAAGGCAACCTGCATTCTCCTGGCATTAGAGGTGATAAAAGGACTGGAAAACCTTTCTCTCTGGGTGTGTATGTTTGTGTGTGTGTGTGTGTGTGTGTGCAAGTGTCTCTGTGTCTACATCTTTATCTCTCAGAGACAAAATAACTGCCCTCAACCTTGAGAGAGCTGAGAACAGGGGAAGCCAGCAGAATGAAGAGAACCTGCAGTGGGTGAAGTTGTGGTTAGCAGGAGGAAGCAGTCTGCAGCAGTCAGGGTAGAGTGACACAGGAATAAAAATGGTAAGAGAGGCCGTGGGAAATAGAACTCACCAGACACTTGGGTGCTTGATCAAGAAGCCAAGCTTGGAGACTGGGGAACATCCTGAAGGTCCCTGACTCCAACACTTACTGGTCCCAGTACCACAAGGTGAGAGTAGGAGCAGGTCAGCTGGCTCTGATCAAAGAAAAGGGAGGGAGCAAAGACAAGATTCTGGAGGGAAGACTGTAGTTGGTCTAAATTCAATCTCAACTGTTTTAGGTCCAATTCAGGAAAAGAAAATGGGTATGAGGCAAGGTGTCTGCCCTTTGTTTACGGCTGCCTTCCAGGGCATGCCTAGACTGGGAATCTGTATGCCCTGATTACATCAGGGTCCCTGAGGTTCTGCTGATCCCCCTGCTTCAGGCATCCTTAATGTTCTTCCTCTCACCTTGGTTCCTATTCCCTCTCGCTCAAGAATTTATCCCAAATCGAATTTCAGGCCAGCCTGCCTCTGTAAGAGCTAGACCACCTTCCTCAAGCTTTGGGATGCATGTTGAGAGATCTTGCTTCTATCTGTGCTAATGTGCTTTTCATTTCTCTCTACCACAGAAGAGAGAAGTAGAGAGGAGCAAGTGCTACTTTTTGGGGATTCCCAAGCACAACTAGATTTAGGGACTATCTCCATTCCCTGTTCTGTCCTCTTCCCATCACAAAGATGTTCCTCTCTTATGAACTGTCCCTTCTAGTCCTGCACTTCTACTCACTGGGAGGTGTGGATGGTTTGGCCTCAGGGGGAAGTCCCAGGGATCTGCATAAAATCTCAGCCCTGGGAAGGAGGTGCATGCAAGGCACTTTCCCAGCATCACAGCTCAGTAAAACACCACCCAGGAGTCCTGACTCCCTGCCTGCCAAACCAGTACTTATTTTCGATTCTGCATAACTGAGCAACCCACAGGCCTCTGAGGGTAAAGATAGGTTGGGTGCAACACAGGTTCTTGACTGGGGTTCGTTCTTGCAGGCAGCATCAGACCCCACTGGAGGTTTTAACTGATCGTAAAAACAAAAATCATTGTTGGAAAAATATGACAAGGATGGGGAGGCTCTAAATGAGAAAATATCAAGGGAGTAAGGAGGGTGCCTACAACCTAAGTTTTGGTTAAAGCTACAACAAGGCCCTGACATGAAAAGAAGTGGCTGGTGTGAGATTGTCGCAGATACTGGCAGAAATATAGAATATGGAGAGTTGTTTCTGGCACGGCAGTATTAGCGCAGATGAGGTAACTAGTGTGAGTTTTTAGGAGTTATGAGCAGGAAGATGTGAGAGGCAGTTGAGGAGATATTAGCATAGTGAAACTTGGATAACTAAGAAAATAGGAGGCCCCTTCCCTCCATACATTTTTGGCGGCACTTGGTCCATTTAGAGGGAAACCAAAGACAAAGCCTGGGCCACCTCCCCAGAACAGATTGGTTTTCCTGTCCAGGGTCCAGCTTCCTCTTTTGTTCTCATCATGGGGGGGAGGGCATCTCTTCAGGAGCTAGAAGCTAGAGGAGACACTCAGCCTGGTCAGGACAAGGGCCTAGTGTCAGTTCTAAATCATGAACACCTTAATGTATGGGTTAATTATGAGAGCCTGGGAACTAAACGATGTCAACCTGACCTATTTGGCCCATTTTCTGAAGGGATAAACCACGATAGGGTCACCATGCATGAGATTCCTAGGCCAGAGGTTAGGAGACCCAGGTCCTTGTTCTGAATTGGCGCCTGACTCTTTGTAAGATGTTGGTCAACTTATTTCTCGTGGTTCAGCATCAGTATGAGAAATGGAGCTGCTACTGATACCACCACAGAGTATAGAAAATACTGACAACTCTGATTCTCTTTCCCCCAAGAGGATCACCATAGCTGTACCCTCTTCTCTTTGTGCCCTCAAACCCTCCTGTCTCAAGCCAGCCTTAATCTATCAAGTTTGAGTAGTCACTCTCTGTCCATGCACTGGAACTGTGGCCCCTCCCCCAAAGCCTAAGGATGGAGAGAAGTGGACAGAGAATGTTGGGGATTTTGCCACGGGGCAGCAGGATGGGGAGTACCTTGTGCCCTGACAGCGGAAAGTAAATGTGGAGTTTCCTCCCTGGTGTTTTTTTCCCTTGTGGAAACCCCCTCAGACTTAGGGTGGGGCTGAAAGAACTGGGTGGTTGGGTCCCTCAGTATTTTCAGGTGGGGGGAGGTAGGATTGGGAGGGTGGCACTTCTGTACAGCCTCATTTGAAATAAGCAAAAGTAAAGGAAGTGCCACTTCACAAGCCTTTCATGGGGTCTGGGGAGTGCTGAGCTGCTACTGCTGCTGCTGCTGAGAGGTTGAGAGGAGGAAGCAAGTGTTTGAGCTTTTCTCTGTGCTGCTTGGTGGGGGAGGGGGCAACCTCCTTAGCTCCCCCAGCTAGCACTGCTATGGCTTTTGGACCCACCCTTTGTGAAGCAGTCAGGTGCTTTGACAGTGACAGAAGGAACTGGGATTTAAGGAAAGGGTCCCAGCCCCCTCCCTCCACATCCCTCAACACATATACACACTGACTTGCTTTCCCTGCAATCTCTATTTCCTCCTCTCCAACCCCTGGTCAACTCTGTTACTGACCTGTTACAGTGAATGATCCTCTTTGGAGGCTGAAGTGGAGAGTTCATTAGCATAGATTTTTTTTTTTTTTTAAAGGCTGGGAAACTATGCTCACTTGGGTTCTATCCCTGCTGCTGGAGAGAAGGGGAAGAAAGAGAGACTCAGCCCTTGGCCTGGTCCCAGCCCCACAGTGACCTCATGTCTCCCCCAGCTTCCTCCTCCCAGCCCAGCTGCAGCCAGCTGTAGCCCCTTTGAGCCTCTTTATATCACCTCTCCTCCACACCCTTTGAAACAAATAAACAGACTTGCAGAGCAGCAGAGACCCTAACCCTCACCTCATCCTTGACTAAGAGTCTTCAGATATCCCTAAACCTATCAGGACCACTCTCCTACCCATCTTCCTCATCCCTTCTAGGGTAACTAAGCCAGCTTCGGCCCTCTGACCCTTCCAGTTGAGCACATGACAACATAGCCTATATGTTCTGTACCCTAAATTATATTGCTTAGGGGGAGGAAGAAGTAGATTGTACTTGTCTGTGCCTCCTGGACACAGAGAGTCTTCCTTGTTCCCAAAATTAGTAGATTGATGGGGGAGGAGATAAGTGTCAGTCTGCAACTCTTGCTCAGCATCTGCTGGGCTTCTGAAAGTAAGCAGAAGGACAGACCTCCCCCTCTTGAGGCATCTTCTTAGTTTAGTGCAATGCATAGTACAGACAGTGCTGGGGACTGTAGGCCTAGAGCAGCCATTGCTATGCTGATCTGGAGAAGCCAGAGAACAGAACTGGGCCCTGAAGATTGGGAGGATCTGAAGGGACTAAGCAAAATTTCAGGACAAGGAACTCCCATGTACAAAGACATGATGCCGAGTGCAGTGGCACGTGCCTTCAGTCCCAGCTTAAGAAGGGAGGCTGGGACTAGGAATCACTTGAGTCTGCGGGGTTGAGACCCGCCCAGGGCAACATACTTAGTCTCAAAAAATAGCTGGACTTGGTGGTGCACACCTGCAAGCCCAGCTACCAGGGAGGCTGAGGCTGGGAATTGCCTGAGTCCGTGGTACCCTGGGTTGTGCGAGTCTCGCAACATAGTGAGACCTAGTCTCAAAAAAAAAAAAAAAAAAAAAAAAAAAAAAAAAAAAAAAAAAAAAAAAAAAGATATGAACGGTTTATTGAGTTTATTCAGTTATTTGCTGACTGCCAACTATAGTGTTCTAGGGAGACACATCAGCCAGGACCTTGCCCTCTAGGCCCTCCCAGTCTAAGTTGACAAGAGATAAGATTCAGATCAGACTCCATGTGATTGATGTAAGAGAAACTGGATGAGATAAAGCCACTTGTGACTTCTGTGATTTAGAAAAACTTAGCTGGAGAAAGTGGCAATCATACTTGGGCTGTAGGCTTGAGGGGCATTCCTTGAGGTAGATGGGGCTTTCAGAGCTGCCAGATAGAATGGAAGAACAGAAGAAATGTTTGAACGGCAAATACTGCCATTTGGTATGTTTGGAGGAAGAGGGTTATAGAGGCTTATCCTTTGTGGAGCATCATAGGTCCTCTCGTAGAGGTTCTTTTCAAAGTACTAGGGTGCTATAACCAGTACTTAGGGCCAGAATGCCCCTAGAGTATCATTAGAATGAATTTCAAGTGGGGTACAGAAGAGGTACCCCAAGTGATGGAGGCAGGAAATAAATTTCTATTGTCACCAGACTCCCCATCTTCTAGGGCCCATCACTCCCCTCCCCCATTTCCAGTTGGGACACTTCCCCTACTATAAGGCAATCTACTGCTTCCTTTCCCTCCCCCTTACTGGGCCTTCCTGGGCCACACCCCAAGACTAGGCCCCACTGGGTACAAGCTGGGCTCCAGGGATCACACTCAGACTGCTTTAGCCCCTTGAGCTATGCACCCTGCTAGAGCCAAGCCAAGCTGGTACTGAGAATAGAGACTTCTGGCCATCCTGCCAAAGCTTTTGTCTGCCACTGCTGTCCAGAGATTCGGCATTGCCATGTTGGCTGGGAGGTCAGTGCAGTTCAGGACCAGATGTTAGTAATGGGGGCAGAGTAAGATCAGAAGGCAGTGGTGCACCACACTCCTGTGTACTAGGCACTATACTCAGTTTTTCTGGGAGGTAGGGGGAGAGTATCAAGAGAAGCTGAAGCTCCAGTGCTGGGGAGTGGGGAGGGCATCCACAAGCTGGGATGGCTATTGGAAGAGTTGCATGGGGTCAAAGAAGGAGTTAAATGAAGGGGTGGGGGGTGTCACCATGACATGCAAGCTCAGAGAAAAGAGAATTGAGCAGTCTCATGGAACTGAGACTTGACTAGGTCTTTTTTTTTTTTTTTTTTAAGAGACTAGGTCTTGCTATGTTGCTCAGAGTTGTCTCGAACCCACAGATTCAAGTGATTCCTAGCCTCAGCCTCCCAGATACCTGGGATTACAGGCATGTGCTACCACTCCCAGCTGAGCTAGGTTTTGTGGAGTCAGGAAGCTTAGGAGAGGGAATGGTAAACGGATAGAAGGACAAGAGTCCAAACTCAGGCAGAAATGATGCTGGCTTGATAACAGGGCACTGAAAACCTGACTGCTCTGGAGCAGGGAATTGGGAACTCACGTTTGCAAAATATCTACACTGTACACATAAAGTGCATGTGAATTTACTTCAGCCGTACTACAACCTTGTGGGCTTGGTACTCATAAGTGACAGTAGTTTAAACCCTTTTACAGCCCCTATCAGATTATACAGAACTCCAAATGCCAAGATGAATGACCCAGCATGAGCTGAAGTAGGTTTTGAATAAAAAGACAACAAATCATTGTAATTTGGCAAATACTATACAGATTTGCAAATATCAATGTATTAACTAAAGCAACTTATTTTTAAAACAAGTCACTTAACTTATTTTTAAAACAAGTCTCAGTTGCCCCCTAACCCCACTCTCCTTATTTGACCTCCTGCGGTGTCAATAATCTCTTCTTATATGGTGCAGGTCAAACCTTGCCTTTAGCATGTGCTATCAAATGAGTTATGGGAACATACTGGAATCAGCTCAGACCATAAAGCTACAAAGAAAAGAGTGCTCTTGGGAGAGAGAATAATAGTCTGCACTAGATCTGAATTGGAAGAATTGGGCTGATGCCACCATGCAAGATACCGAGGCACACTTCCTACCTTTTGGGGCTTTGCTCTTTTCACCTCCTGTGTGCACAGTGCTTCCCAATTCACAAAGCACACTTGTTCTCATGCTTAGGCTCCTCCCTGCAGTCTTTTGAGAAAGGGGGGGCAAGTATTCTAACTTCTGTGGGACAGATGAAAAAACTGAGATCCCATGAAGGGCACCAAGGCCACACAGTTCACTAGTAAGGAGTAACTTGGAGCTTGTGTTGCACATTGAGGGTAACTTTGGATCATAAAATAGGTTTGTGCGTTGGCTCCTGTGCTGCCTGACTGGTGATATTCAGTCACTCAGCTGTTGTTCTGAGTTTGTTTCTTCTTATGTGAATAGGAATATTATCAATGAGTTTTTAAAAATCAGTAACATAATACTATGGCATCTGGAAAACATTTTGAGGGAACTGTATCAACGGGTGAGTTAGTAGATGAACATGAGGGGTCTGATTCAGGTATCTGTTGCCCTTGACCCTGTACCACACTATCTCTTGCCTGCTTGTTTCTGGACACCACCTCACTCATGAATGATCCTTTTCCGGTTTCAGCCCTGTTTCCTTACCAGTGCGGAAGCCACCCTCTCCCTCCCCTCTCCTTTGAGGGCAGATTTACAGATTGCTGGTTGATAACCCTCCCTAGAGAGCTGCCTGGAGCCATCTATAATTTCCAGTCTCTAGGTCCTTGTGACTTCAGAACAGAATTTACTCCTTTACCTTCCTGCCTGGGCCAGCCCAGTCCTGGGCCTTTGGTGAAAGAATTCCCAATCATGCTGTCACACAGTCCCCTGTTCTGAGTGGTGCTAAAGATGTCTGGGCCTAGGAATTCTGTTACTGAAATGCCAGGGTCTTCTAGATAATTCAGTAAGACAAAAATAATGGCAGGCCGGGCATGGTGGCTCATGCCTGTAAGCTTCAGCCTATGAAGCGGCCGGGGTGAGGGATCGCAGTTCGAGTCCTAACTGGGGCCCGTTGCGAGACCTAGTTCCAAAAAAATAGCTGGGCATGGTAGTGCACGCCTGTAATCCCAGCTACCTGGGAAGCTGAGGCTGGGGATGGCTTGAGTCTGTGGTACCCCGGGCAACGAGAGCCTGCAGTTTCATGGGCAAAAATAGCGAGACATAGTCTCAAAAAAAAAAAAGTCAAAAATAATGGCATCAATAACTTTCCTCATCCTCTCCACTATGTGGTCCTTTTCCCAAGGAAGGAGCCACAGAATCCTGACAAGAATGTGTCCTAACTTGCCTCCATGTGCCCAGACCTTATACATTTGCCAACTGACTCAGCCACCGCACCCCAACTCTTGTTCCTATGGGCTTTCCCATCCCCACCATCCCATCCCCTACTCCCAGCATTCTCAGCATCTCATTTCATCCACCTAGTGCCCTTGTCACAGGCATTTTTCTTCCCATTTCATGGATTGGCAGACTGAATCCAGAGTGGGTGTCTTATGCTTGGTTTCAGCAGCAGAGCAAAATTGGTGCTAGAACTAGGTTTCCAGGGAGAGGTTCTCCACTTTGCTAGAGGGCCCTTATCTCCTTCCCCAGACTCATTCCCTGAGGCTCTTTATACTCTCTTCTGAGGTTGAACACACACACTTATTCATGCAAATAAAATGGAAATATTTGAGAAGTCACCTCATAGAGTGAAACCATTTCCCTCCCAGCTAGTTCGAGAGGAAGCAAGGGGCCTAGAGGGGAGCTGGAATTAAGCTCTGCATTCTATTGCATGTCCCATACCACCCAAGTTCCTTTTCTACTTCCCCATGTGGGGATTTCCCCACATATATTCCCCTTCCCCTCCCCCCCATTGATTTTTGAGGCTTTTGAACCCGGTAGTTGAGAGGTCTGACTGAGGTGGGTAAGGTGTTCTCAGCTCAGGTTGCAGCTTTGCAGTGTATAAAGTGAAATGTAGAAAATAAACCAGTGATGATGATGCTTGTGCAGAAAAAGGGATCCTTGGAAAACCCGGTGTGCCTCCCAGGGACCAGGAACTCAGTTGTGGGAGAGTTAGAGAAAGGAAGTCACATATTAGCCAGTCAGAGTGTCCCCCATGACTGAGAGGAGGGTCCTTGCCTCAGCAGTTAAATAATCACAGGGTTTCTGGAAACTCTGTTCTAGAACTCAGAAGAACAGTTCTTTACCGTGGGACCCTATGTGCTGCTGAGGTGCCAGGGTGGTGGCAAGAGCTGACCCCACTAATAACTACAGCAGCCTGTTTATTGGATACTTCCTACGTGTCTTGATTCAGGCCAAATACTTAGTACACATTAGTTCGTTTCATACTTTACACTTCTAACAAAAAAAGGGCAAGATCATTCCCATTTTACAGATGAGGAAATTGAGGCTCAAGAAACTTATATATGTTTAAGTTGGTAGACCTGTGATGAGAAATCTCTAAACTCCCAATATCTGTGCTCTTAGTGATAGTGCTTTAATAGCAATGTGTTCTTTACTCAAGAGTCCGGAAAGCCCTTCAGAGACACAGGTTGTGGTCTCGGGGAAAAAGATGGAAATTTAAGGGGGAAATCATTTTTTGTTCTTTGCTCTTCTCTTCATCTGCCTTGGCTAGACTTGGAGGATCTTCTGCCTCATCCCACAGAGGGCCTTAAAACTGCTTGGAGCCATAGGCTCTACCGCATTCATCATTACATACAGATTCCAGGCTGGGCATGGTGGCAAATGCCTGTAAGCTGCAGCCTAGGAAGCCACGGCCGGGGCCAGGGAACGTGGTTGGAGTCCCACCGGGGGCACATAGCAAGACATAGTTCCAAAAATATATAGCTGGGCGTGGTGATGCTCAACTGTAATCCCAGCTACCTGGGAAGCTGAGGCTGGGAATTGCTTGAATCTCTGGTACCCCGGGCAACATGAGCCTGCAGTTCCACAGGCAAAAATAGCGAGACCCAGTCTCAAAAAAAAAAAAAAAAAAATACAGATTCCAGATGAAACCCAACTCACTCTCCACCATTCCCTTGTGCTGAGTTACCAGCCTGGTATGTATGGTTGAATAGCATTTAGCCTGCTTGCAAAAATGATGGAGTATGCCCTTCCTCTTTCCTCATCCCTGTCCTGGAATAGAGGGGTTGTCTAGGCTGTTGTGTGCCAGACTCAGCAGGTATCTCCTTGTGTCCTTTGTTTACAGTTAGTAGCCAGGATATAGATTTGTTCTTGAAACAGCAGTGTCCTGGGCAGGCTAGTTCCTTAATTGGGAGAGTTTACATCCATGGCCGAATCTCAGGGAGAGCTGTGCTGTGCCAGCAGGAACCTCCAGGCTGTTCATGAAAGGAGTCTGTATCTGGTAGAGGTACAGATCTCTACACCTGTGCACTGTTCTAAATGCTTCTTTATGTGTGGTAACATAGAATCCTCATGACAACTCAATGAAGCAGGTATTCTCTCCCTATTTTACAGGTAAGAAAACTGAGGTATGGATAAATTCTTTTTTTTTTTGAGACTTGGTCTCACTATTTTTTCCTGTGGAACCGCAGGGTCACGTTGCCTGGGGTACCACAGACTCAAGCAATCCCCAGCCTCAGCTTCCCAGGTAGCTGGGATTACAGGCATGCGTCACCACGCCCAGCTATTTTTTTAGAACTAGGTCTCGCAATGTGCCCCTGGCGGGACTCAAACTGCAATCCCTGGCCCTGGTCATGGCTTCATAGGCTGCCACCTACAGGCATGCATGTTAGGTGCCTACAGGCACCATACCCAGCCAAGTCATCTTTAAAGTACAGGTCATACAGGAAACAGCAGAACCAGGATTTGATCTGAGTTGGTCTTGCACCAGAACTTTACATGCTTCCTGTACTATATTACTCATTATAACCCCACCTTCTTTGCTTAGTGTTAGGGCCTCTCGTTTATCTGTCTCAGCGAGATCTGCCTAGGTGGGCTTGCAGGATGGTGTCTATAGAAGTCAGTTTCCCTTCGTATGCCCCCATCCTGTGTTCCCATTGGGTAGAGCTCTCCTTAACTAAGAGTGTTCCTTGTTATCTGTTCATAGGTTACTGTATCCAGAGGGGCCCAGTGAGGGGAGGAGGCATTGCCTCCACTGCAGCAGCTGTTGCCACCATGCAGAGCATCAAATGTGTGGTGGTGGGTGATGGAGCTGTGGGCAAGACATGCCTGCTGATCTGCTATACGACTAACGCCTTTCCCAAGGAATACATTCCCACAGTGTTCGACAATTACAGCGCCCAGAGTGCAGTTGACGGGCGCACGGTGAACCTGAACCTGTGGGACACTGCGGGCCAGGAGGAGTACGACCGCCTCCGCACACTCTCCTACCCTCAGACCAATGTCTTCGTCATCTGTTTCTCCATTGCCAGTCCGCCCTCATATGAGAATGTGCGGCACAAGTGGCATCCAGAGGTGTGCCACCACTGCCCTGATGTGCCCATCCTCCTGGTGGGCACCAAGAAGGACCTGAGAGCCCAGCCTGACACCCTGCGGCGCCTCAAGGAGCAGGGCCAGGCACCCATCACACCGCAGCAGGGCCAGGCACTGGCCAAGCAGATCCATGCTGTGCGCTACCTCGAGTGCTCAGCCCTGCAGCAGGACGGCGTCAAGGAAGTGTTTGCTGAGGCTGTCAGGGCGGTGCTCAATCCTACTCCCATCAAGCGTGGGCGGTCCTGTGTCCTCTTGTGACCCTGGCACTCAGCTTGGAGGCTGCCCCTGCTCCCCCACCAGTTGTGCCTTGGCGCCTTGTCTGCCCCCAGCTGTGCCTTAAAGACTAATTCTGGCACCCCTTGCCAGGGGGCTCCCTGAATACCTTTTTCTCCACAAGGAGGCCCACAGAAAGAGGGGTTTAAGACCCTGCTGCACTCTGCTTGGGAAATGCCAGGTATTCTCGGAAGCTCACCCAGGTCAACGTTGGACCCCTCCCCAAGAAGCCAACCCACTGCTCCCTCCCCATTTTTCCTTACTGACCAGCTTTCTACAGAGATGCCACTACCTATTGTGGTACCTTCTGTCAGGTTAGGAGCTCTCAGTCATCCCTACCCTCTCCCTCTGCCCCTTGCTGCTCTTTGAACTTGCCCATAACCCATCCCAAGATGCTCTCTTCCTTCTCCAAAGGAGCCAGAGAATCCTGAGAAGATGAATGTGTCCTAACCTGCCCCCATGTCCAGGCCTTATGCATCTGCTGATTGATTCATCCCCACCCCCACCCCCAGGCTCCTGGAGCCTTTTCCTACCCCCATCAGCATCAATAAAACCTCCTGTCTCCACTGGCCCCAGCTCCTCCCTATGTGCTGGACATTGGGGGTTGGGCAGGGACTGGGCATGGGCTGGGGCTCCCCAGAGACTGGGAGCCTTTTGTTTCCTGTAAGAGGGGATGGAAGACAATAGGCTTCATTGTGGTCCCCCCACCCCACAATTTCCCTAACAAAGCTCTGGGCTCCAATGGAGGGGCTAAGTCTTTTTCTGGAACCCAGCTACAGAATTTATAGTGGTCTGGGGTACAAAACATGAGCAAAGACCTCCTGATCAAGAGCTCAGAAAGGGAGGTGAGAGCCATCAGTCTCAAACAGGTGCTCTCACAGTCATGCAATGAGCAGTGTCCTTATAGGAAATTGATCTTTGTTGATAGAACTGGAGCTGGAACCCAGACCTTTGCCTCATCATAAGACTGCTAAGTATATCAGCTTCCAAGCATGGATTCATTACAGAAATAGTTTACCAAAATGGGGGCTTAGACCAGCCATAAGAGCCTGCAGGCCTAAGGGAGATAGGAGATAGTCTTTGGAATTATATCCCCTCCACCTTGAAGACTGTCCCTCAACTCAGTTCTATTAAACAGACAAGCACCAAGACAAGCCTAGCTCAGACTGTTGACCAAAAAAAATTTTATTTTCCTGTGAATTAAAATGTACAACCAAAAGAGCTTAGGGCCTGGGCCTCGAGGAGGATTAGGGGACATAAGAATGCCCATTCCGAAGTAGGAATCTCTTCCTGTCCCCTTTACCCCACACCTTTGTAAAGGAGGACAAGCGTAAGCCCGAGTTTTCAGAAGGGAAGGGAAATGCACACTGTGCCTGTGCTACCCCTGGATCAGGTCATTCTTCAGGCACAGAACATCACTAGGTGACATCAGAGTCAGACTGACAAAAGGCTTTGGAATTTAAACAGGCCACCCAGCCTGCATCATCCACATGGACATACTGAGGCTCAGATAGGGAAGGTCACATCAAATCGAAGATTGTATTCAGGACTGGAAGACCTTGGCAACCTTAGCAAGGATCTATGGCCAGAAGCCTGGGTGTACACTGTTGATCATGAGACGCATTAGTCAAGTAAATGACCTTGTTGAGAGAATTGGCTGTGGTTTTTCAGGTGGCAGCCACTACTCGGCGGTCCTTGACCTCAGCGAGAGGTGGCTATGTAAAGGCCAAGAACCGGATGGTGGTTACGAACCTCAGGACTTTTTTTTAGCACCAGATGGTGGAGCTCTCCTGTCAGCTCAGCTTCATGGGGCCTCTCCACTAAGAAAGATGCCTCTTGAAGGCCACTGTGTCTTCAAGTGCACTGAGGGAACAGAAACCAGCAGGACTGGGTAATGCCTCATCCTATACCTTTCTTCCCTTCTTCCTTCCCCCAGCTTCAGCAGGACCCAGAGGGGACACGGGGTGGGGAAGGCCAGAGTGGTATCTTGTTTTTAGTTTCTGGGCAGTGGATCTCCCCAATCAAAGGATTTAGAATCGTTTTTCCTCAGGTTGAGAGGTAATGAGCAGCTCCTTATTCCCAAAGTCCCACCAGGCTGTCATGTGGAACGCCATGTTGGTTAGGACAACGGTGTACTCCAGGATGGCAAAGATGGTATATACTGTTGTGAAGACACAAGCAACAAAGTATGGTGAACCTCCTGTCATCCCTGAGGGACCCTTGATAAACTTCCACCACCACATCACTACATAGGAAACACAATGGCAGCCAGTCCCCAAGGCCACCAGCATAGAAAACATGCCAGTTGTCCTATAGTCACTGTGATAGGACATGGATCCTAGCCCAGCCTCACCTCCAGCCTCGCAATACATGTTGTGCCGAAAGTAGACAGCCAGTGCCATGAAGAAGGAGATGAAGTTGATGGCAAAGAGCCGCTGTTTCCAGTTGTAGGACTTTCGATCCTAAAGGATGGGCCATTGACCATTTTGCAACTTGCTGGTTATGTGTGGGAAGCCTCTACTCTTAGCACCAACTATTAAGGCTGAGTCTAACCTCACAGGGAAGGGCAGCAAGAATGATAGGCACCCCTGCATTTCTCAGGGGAGGATAATGAGGTCAAGGAACAGTGATGTTCCTGCCCCTCTCACTTTGGGGTAACGAAGCATGAATACTTGGAGTCACCCACCAACCCAACATCTCCCAATACTGTGGGAAGAAAAGTGTATATTTGGGGAGTGAGAGGATTGGCATTATGACAAACCAGTCTCCTATTCCCAACCTACTGCAGCCCAGTCTGCCCGTCATTTTAACCCTCACTTAGAGCCTCCATCTCTTCTATTTTCCACTCTCCCACACCACCCAAATGTAGTCCTAGATGCTGATCCATCACCCTCCACATGTCCCCACACCCCAATCCCAACCCTCTTCCCATGAGATTTCCAGTTTCCACCTCACATTCTGCGCAGCTTGAGGACTGGTGTTCTTGTATATACTCTAGGCCACAAACCACAAGGGGTAAACCGTACCTCCTGACTTACTGTGTGCTTCTTGGTCATCCTCCAGAGAATGCAGGTGAGGAGCATGTAACTGAGGGATGAGGCGATGAACACAATGAAAGCATTTTCATGGATGGCTGGAGGGAAAGAGGGGGTTTGGGAGCCCACATAGCAGGAAGCATCCAAACCCCTACTTCTGAAGGTCTGGTGGGGGGGGTTGTCCCTCCCCAAACCCTCCCCCATTCCTCCTTCCCTTGTGGGCACCCACTGAAGTCCTCAGAAGAGGAGACGTAGGTGAGCACTAGCAGCGCGAGGTTCTCCACGACGTTGAGGCCGAAGTTGAGGCGGCAAAGAGAGCGGTAGCCAGGGCACGGAGAGGTACAGCTGAGGTAGTGGTTCCAGTAAGCGAAGGCCACCAAGAAGCGGGGTGCCGAATGCAGGCCGATGCAGAAGCGCCACACGTAGCGTTGGGGTACCTCCCCGCCAATGGCTGAACTCACCGATGGCAGGTAATTGGGTACCTAGAGAGTTGTGACCTGTTTGTGTGCCAGCCTCCGCAGGCCCCATCCTGCAGGCCCGACCCACCTGGAAATCCTCTCCATCTATCAAAATTACCCTGGCTTTTGAAGGCTCTGTGCCAGTCTCTTCCCTGAGGGATCCTTCAGGGATTCCCAGAATTTCCCATAAGACTGACCCTTCCGACTCCTGGGATGCAATATATTTTGGTTCTCATTCTCCAGCCAGCCTGAGGTTTGTGCAGGGGCAAGTTAGGAGTCTCTAGATTATCTCCCTCCACATGGCTGGGAAAGCTTTGGATTGGTTCAGATGCTGTTTCAGTCCAAAGCCAGGGCTATGCCCTGGGTTGGGTCCTATGGGAGGTTCCTTGAGTCCACGGCCCCAGATTCAAAGAAAGGGATAAATCACAAACTGAGTTTACTTGAGATGTGCTAAATTCACTACCCAGTCAAGCTGTTCCTCAAACCACTCTCAGCTCCACTTGTTTTTCTGGGCAGTTTTGTCATGTTGACAGAGAGTACTGTAGAGAACTGAGCTGGATGGTACCTCCCCACCATGTTTTAAAAAGTGGGTGCTCCTAACCTGAGTAGTCTAAAGAAATGACCCTGTTCTTGTCCATCTCTCCTATCTAGATTTCTCAATGCCTAGAATTCTTCATTTCTTAAGGAACTGGAATGTCATTCTTCAGAGTTAAGGAAGGAGGAAAAGCTAATATTCAGTTGCAGGAATTGGTGTGTTGCTTGTATGGGAGGGTGACGGGGCAGGGGATGAGTGAACAGTAGTAGGGAACCAGGGGTGGGAGGATGATTTCAGACTCTAGGGCCCGAACAGTGCTTCTCAAAGTTTAACACACATACAAGCCATTAAGGATTGTGTAAGAAGGTGTGAAATCTAAGAATCTCCATTTCTAAGACAGTAGGATTACAGAAGTTGCTGGTATGGTGGCCACAGTTTTGTTTTACTTTCAACAACGGCCAGAGCAGTGCTGGAGCCTAGTGATCTAGTGAGAGAATGATTCTGTTCTGACTATGGAAAAGTTCTGGAAGATTCCTTCCTTTCTCCCAATCGGGATGCTGAACTGGTCTTTGTAATAACTGGGAAGGTAGGCAATGACAGAGGCAGTTCACAGGGCAGGGGTGAGTCTGGAGGAGGACCAGTCAGGAGCTTCATAGTCTTCACTGAAAAGGAGATGGAGCTGCCTTGGAGGAAGCTCAATACATAGTTCTCAGAGAGGGTGCTGTTCTCAAGGCCATAGCTTGAGATACCGTAGCTTGAGCCCAGGCTCAAGTATTCACTCTTATCAGTGAAGTGGCAGCATGAAAGCTTTGGAGTCACACAAACCTGAGCTGTATCCCAGCTCTGTGTATAAAAGCTGAGTGACCTTGAGCAAATCACCTTACCTCTCTGAACTTCAATTAATTCACTGGCAAAATAGGCATAATACCACCTACCTACCTTGCAGAATGATTGTGAATACTAATTATAATGTACGTACTACATCTGTGGGGCCTGGTACACACTGAGTGTAAGTAATGGCTTTCAGGAGACAAACTTCCTGAAAAACCTGAAATAAGTCATGCATTTCGAAGCTACTGAACATGGAAAAGACTGTATGTTCAAGACTTGCATGAATGAGCGGTGGGAGGTGTCCTCACCACAGATTTTGAGACCTACAGGCCTCCTTACTTGACTTCTTTGCCTCTCTGTGTAGGTTTATTGAATAGGGTTAGTGGGTGTTTCCTTACTTCCTAAAATATTCGTTCTGAAAACTTCTGCCCCAATATCAGCTATTTCAAGAACAGAAACAGCACCCCATCTAAAGGTTGGCTGGCAGAGACCAGAGCATTCAAGGGTTCCAATGCTTGGGAAATGTGAAGGAAGATGACACAGAATTGGGAGGAGGCCTCAGGAGAAAGAGAATTAGGGTGGCGGTGCTACTGGTTCTGTCCTCATAAGCTCCTCTAAGACTAGGGGTGGGGACAGGATAAGAGCAGAGATTGTGTGTCTCTATTTCTCTTTCTCTTTCTCAGACTCTCTCTGTCTCACTCTCTCTCACATAAACACACATACACATACACACATACATCACAAGTATACAAGTTCTCCATTCAACAACTGTGCCAGGAACAACAGAAGCTATCAGAGACTAGGTACACAGCTCACCCCAAACCTCCCAATGAACCCAGAGTTAAAAGTATTGAGAACTGGGAACATAATCCTTTTCTCCCCCAAAACAGAAACCTTCTGGCCTGAGATGTACAACTCAGTGGATCAGTGCCTATGCCTAGATAGATGAGAAATTTACAGGGTAAAAAAGAATCCAAAAGATTCTCTGTCATAGCACCTCAGATTTTACCATTAGAGACTTGTTTGATTTTAGATGAAAGTTTTCCAAAATTGTGGATTATTTTTATTTTTACCTTACTGTCTCTTGCCTTTTGCCAACCTGACAAAAATTCCCATTCCTATTATCCTACTGACTACTCTTCTTTAGACTCGATTCCTTTTTCCTCCTTATCTTCACAATCCCCATCTTAGCTCTGGTCTCCCCAGTAGTATGAGTTATTATACTAACCTTCCTACTAATTCTCCATGCTTTTGCCTTCTGCCTCCAGCTGTGCTCTTCAATTGGAAGCCTGAATAGTCTTCTAAAGAACAAAGCTGATGTCTCTTTCCTGCTTAAAATCTTTGCAAAGTTCCTCATTACTTTGGACTTGGATAAAATCCAAAGTTGTCTACCTGGTATTCACAACTATCCTTCTGCACCCTCAGAGCAATAATGTCCCCTCTCTCAGAAAGGAAATCTTCCTTAGTATCCAAGCTGGATTAAGTGCTTCCTCTAGTACCGAGACCCCTTTCATCAAGATGGAAACCCCATCTCACTTTGTTGTCACTGTCTGTATCTAGGAATGTCTTTTGTATAAATGAGATACTAAGAGCAAGTCCATGTTCAATTTCATGCCCCTGACATAGAATCTCAGCCCATGGCCCCGAAACACCTAGTGTACTGTTCATGGATGCAGGAAGTCCATTTAAGCTGATCACAGAGCCCTGAGTGGATACAGGTTGTGAGGACTGAGGCAGCGAGAGGGAAAAACCAAGTTAGAGTTCCCACATTGGGGTTGGGGACCCTCTAAAGTCTAAGCTGAAGACACCAGTTGCTTTTGGCTCCTATCCTCATCTTACTTCCTCAGTCCTGGTTTCCTTTCCAGACTGGTTTTTTCAGTTTCCTTATCCCTCTCCTTAACTATCTTGCCTAGTTCACTCCCTACCCTCCCTCTACTTCCTCCCACTGCTGCTTTCCTGCATTCTCTCTTTACAACCCTTCTTTACTCTTGGATGATAGTGATTTCACTTTGAGTTTCTCCCCAATGGTCCCTACAAATGTGCCTTACCCCCCCACCATCCATTTCTCCCTTTCCCCACTCTCTGACCCACCTCTCCTACTCTGATTCTACCCTTATCACCATTTTCCTGACCTGGCCCTTTCCCAGGTGCTGGGGAGGATCACACTCACCCCACAATCAGTGGCCACGGTGTACTCAAAGTGGAACACCAGAGACCAGATGATGCAGAAGAAGAAGCCGAACACTGGAAATGTGATGACCCACCACACCATGGCTGTGAAGCGGAGTCGGAACACAGTCCCATCGGGGTCCGAGGGCTGAGAGGCCGCAGAGAACATCCTGTAGGGAGTGGTGCCCAGGTAGGGCGAGGGACAAACCTTGGGGCATGGTGACACCTGGGCCTAGGCAAATGGGGTTTTTTCCAGAGCTGGTTCATCAGGATGTAGAAAAGTCAGTGTAGAAGGAGTAGAAGAGAGCCAGGCATGGTGGCGCATGCCTGTAGGTGGCAGCTGGGGTGGCTGGGGCTAGGGGTCATGTTTCAAGTCCCGCCAGGGGCGCGTAGTGAGACCTAGTCCCAAAAAATAGCTGGGTGTGGTGGTGCACACCTGTAATCCCAGCTACCAGGGAAGCTGAGGCTGGGGATTGCTTGAGTCTGTGGTACCCCAGGCAACATGAGCCTGAGGTTCCATGGGCAAAAATAGAAAGACCTAGTCTCAAAAAAAAAAAAAAAAAAAAAAAAAAAAAAAAAAAAAAAAAAAAAAAAGAGTAGAAGAAAAAATGGAAAACAACGCAGGAGAGAAAGAAGGAGATGAGGCAGGAGCTAGAGAGACAGGCAGGATCGGCACTTAGGACTCCCCTTGAAACCCTGGTTCTATAGGTCCACCTTTTGAAGAGTCTGGACGAGGAGTGCCCAGTCACCTGAGCATGGCCCATGAGGTGGGCTTCACTCTCACAATATTCAGTCCTACTCAGGAGAAGGGTTAGAGGTAGAAGATTATTTTTTCCATTCCACAGGAGGGGAGACAAAGGCCCAGATCTATGCCAAGACCAAATACTAGGAATAAAACCTCCTGCCACTTGACAGCTTAAGGCTCTAAGTCAAGGTTTCCTTCAGGCTAAATAACATAGACAAAGGGCCTTTGGCTCAGACTGGCCCTTGACCATTGAACCCTGTCTGGCCACATTCCTGCTCTTTATCCAAGTTCAACTAGGAACAGTGGGAGTACCCTCAGAACCTATTTAATGGGGCCATAGGCTGCCAGCCATCTCGCCCCCAGGGTTATAATAATCCAAGCCGTAGACCACGTATCCTGATACTGAGATACCAGGACCCATGCAGAGCCTCAGTTCCCCCATCTCTTTCCGCTCTTCTCTGGAAGAAGACTGTCACCCAATCCAAGGTTTAGGGGAATCCAAGGGTCACAGGAACCTTCTTAACTCAGCCTGAGCATGCTGTGCTAGGCAAGATCCAGGAAGGGAGACCCAACCCAGTGAATTGAGCTTCCTCCCCTTCATTCTCCCTTTAGAAAAAAAAACTCTTTCCTCCCCCCTGGCAATCCCCGACCACCACAACCCTTCAGGCAGAGTTCCCTTATGGAGGACAGGCAGCGATGTCTCCATAGTAAAAGGTCCTGTATTAAAAGGACCAAATCTCCCCTTGGGATTCATACCTCCCTCCATTAAAGGCACCCGAGTCCACCGGCTCGGTGGACTAGCTCAGCATCAGCATGGGCTAAAGGGGGGTAGAGGGGTGCACTGAGCAACACTCACACTTGTTTCTGAAGGATCCAGGGCTTGGGCTGAGGGCTCTAGCCAGAATGAGACTGCTCTAAGATAATCCTACCCCAACCCTCCAAAGCCTGCCCTCCCGCCCACAGAGCCTAGCACTCCATGCCTGGCCAGGCACACAGCCTTCCCAGGATGGGCAAGGCCATGTCATAAATCTCAGAACACTCTGCAAAGGTATGATGTGATATAGTGGGAGAGATCAGCCCGTAACTGCTCCTTTGCCAAGGTTGGGGGTAGGGATCTTTCTGAGGTTTGTATCCAAGTTACAGACAGCTTTCTGGGAAGGGAAAGAGAGAAAGCAGAAGAGGATTTGGCTCCTTTGTGTTGGAACAGGACTGGGTATGTTTGTTGGACCCCCACTGGAAAGCCAGTTCATCTTCTAACAGTAGATTCAGGATCCAAAAAAGATCTAGAAGGGTGGAATATGGGGTACTGAAGTATCTAGAAGTATCAGTGCCCAGCTTGAACCACACAGAAATAGCTAATGACAGCTCAGACTGTATTATCAGAGGTCTAACAGTAATAAGAATGGATCAGCCCTGCTGTTGACTGTATTGCCCATGCCATTTGAAGTCCTGTGCCCAGATCAGGCCAAGCATGGAGAGCAAATGACCAAGTCCAGCAGCACCTGTCCTATGAGAACTACCTGAGAAATTAAAGCTATGCCACCTAAGAGGAGCAAACTCAGGAATTCTCTTCGATCACTACCTTCCTATTTCATCAGGAAGAGAGACTTTCAAAGCAGAGCCAGGGCCAAGGAGAGATTCACCAGAATATTCACTCAAGAGGCTTGCTAATTGTTAGTTACTAAGCCTCCTCTGAATAAGCTGCCTGGGGAGGAAGGAAGTTCCCCCATGGCAAGCAGAAGCAAAGTGATCTAATCAGACTTGTGTTGGACTAGGTTATTCTTTTTTTTTTTTTTTTTTTTGAGACTAGGCAACAACTTGCTTTGTTGCCCAGGGTAGTCTAGAACCTGCAGACTCAAATGATTCCTAGCTCAGCCTCCCAATGGGACTATCAAGTAGTTGGGATTACAGGTGTGCACCTCTGTGCCAGTCATGGACTAGTTTATTCTTTCACTTCTAGTGTTCATCATTCCTTGGACACTATGGGTAAGAAATTCAGAGCCTACATGAAAATTCCCAGGAAGATCCAACATGGAAGTTCTGGGGTGTGGGGCAAATTATCTATACGGTCACTAGGCATAGTTCTACCCCAGAGGGACCAGATAGCCATCCTATAACTACCTATGCCTTAGCTCTCTAAATAGTATGGCAAGAATGGGGGGGAAAGTATGCACGGTAGGTTATAAATCCAATTATACCTTGGAGCCAGCTACCAGGGGTAGAGCAAACAACATGTTCTGTTTAGCTCCATAAGCCATACAAATATTATAATTACAAATAAACTAAAAAATATAAGGCCGGGCACAGTGGCTCGTGCCTGTAAGCTTCAGCCTATGAAGCAGCCAGGGCTAGGGATCGTGGTTCGAGTCCTGCCTAGGGCCTGTAGTGAGACCTAGTTCCAAGAAAAATAGCTGGGCGTGGTGGCACACGCCTGTAATCCCAGCTACCTGGGAAGCTGAGGCTGGGGATTGCTTGAGTCTGTGGTACCCAGTGTAACGAGAGCCTGCGGTTCCACGGGCAAAAATAGCGAACCTGGTTTCAAAAAATAAATAAATAAATAAAACTAAAAAATATATAGTGCTAAGTTTATTATGGGCTACAACTGTACTGTACCATGCCATCCTTTTCTCAGGGTACTGCGGAAAGTCCTATCCCTCCACAAATAGTTTTTTTTTTTTTTTTGAGACTAGGTCTTGCTATTTTTGCCCATGGAACCTCAGGCTCATGTTGCCCGGGGTATCACAGACTCAAGCAATCCCTAGCCTCAGCTTACCAGGTAGCTGGGGTGACAGGCATGCGCCTAGCTATTTTTTGGGACTTGGTCTCGCTATGTTGCCCCAAGTGGGACTCAAACCATGATTCCTAGCCCCAGCCGCTTCATAGGCTGAAGCTTACAGGCATGCGCCACCATGCCCAGCTCACAAATACTTTTGACTTAGATGCTATACCCACCTTCAAGGAGCTCCCAGTCAGGTGAAGAAAAAAGATACAATTATAATGCCACAGAATGGTGTGAGAGACTACAGAGGCAACAATGAGAGACTATAGGGTACCTAGAGGAGGGAGTGATTAAGTTTGTCCCACCGAGCCTAGGTAAGGCTTTTCTGAAGAGCAGGGTTTTGCAGTATGAAGAGAAGTTGGTCAAAGTAATAGAAACAATTGATGCATTTTCTACTGTGAGAAGTAGGTCAGTAAAAGCCTCTGACTGACACTTTCTGATCCTCCTCCTCAAGTCCCCTTATTTTCCAGTCCTGATCTTTTCGGTAGCTCCTAGCTCTGGGTCTCACCAGAATGGCTGCTCATAGCTCAAGGTTCATGACAAATCAAGAAGAGGGAAAACTTCAAGTCATGACAATAAAAGAAGTGGGCCCCCAGCCCATGCTGCCAGCCAGAACCCACTGCTAGTGGCAGCCCCTTCTGTGAAGCAGATGCTCCTCAGGAGAAACTGGAGAGCTCAGCTGACTGGGGGCTCAGAGTTCTCTCTCTGAGGTTATTCCAAGGTGCATGTCCAGGTCATCTGCCTCCTTTTCACTCAAAGCCCTGCCTTTCATTTCCCACTACTCCTTAGGCTTCACATTCCCTAACCTTCTTCCTATCCCTTCTCTTCCTGGAGCACTAAACTAGCCTTGAGAAGGAGAGCAGTAATTATCAATCCCATTTCAGACATGTGGAAACTGAAGCTCAGACTCTGTGTCTCAGGCAATAGAGAATATCAGTAAGTGAACTAGGAGTATATCAGCGTTGGATACAGGTCTCACCCTATTTACTCCAACATCCTTTAGAGAAAGAACTCACATCTTTCTTCTTGGTCCAGCACCCCATATTCCTGTCCAGAGGATTCATAGTCACCTACAAAACCGTCAGATCAGAGGGTATAGTATCTACCTTAGAACAGGTATGCACTCAGACAGGTATGCAGACTCTCTCACACATATCACACTCAGCCATCCTATACAGTCATGTCCCTCGCTGTTAGACATATACATTCGTGATCACATCTCTATAGAAATGGGCATAAGCTCAGTGCTACCCTGAGAGGCCCCAAAATGTCTTCGAGCCCAGTATTACGCTATCTCCATCTCCCAGAAAACCCAAAGCTCCTGAATATGCCCACCATGAAGTAAAGATTACATTCTGGGTCCAGGGTCTGCCCAACTTCAGGTACCCCAGCTCCCAACAACTTCCATGGAAAAATGGAAGAAGCTTCATTCTTGAGATCTCAATCTGAGGCATGCCCCCAGGATGTGTAATGCAATCTGCTGGAGAGTTGACAAACCCTGTAACAATAAAATCGGGATCCAAAAGGACTCAATTGAGCCTGAATTTGAGGTTTCAGTGCCCCCCCCAAGCCCTACCCCACAGTGTGTGGCCGTAGTCTCCTTGAAGTGGAAGAGCAGGGACCAGAGGATGCAGAAGAGGAAGGCGACAAGTGGACAGCAGACCGTGACCAGGGCCACCAGGGTGAAGCGGAGCCGTACCAGGGTCCCATCCCGGTCCAGCGGCAGTGGGACCTGGTACATCTTGTCAGACCTGGGGGTGGAGTGGTGTGCTGTCAGGGCCCATGGCGGCAAGGCAGGGACAGTCCTAAGCTTAGCTGCGCTATGGGGTGGGGAGGCTGAGAAGGAAGCCACCCAGCTGCTAAGCTCAGATAGCACCTGCCCTGGATGAAAAAGACTGAATCCATATCCCATGAGAACATTTACCATCAATTTCAGAGGAAAGACAGTGAATGAAATCTGTGCTAAGATGAAGTCTAAATAGGTTGGGATTCCTTCTCTTCACCCAAGACTTGGCTTGACAGGCCTAGGGCTATAGGAGCTAGTTTAACTTGTCTCTCCTGTTAAAGGAACTAATCCTAGAACCTCCCAGCAAACAGAATGGCCCATCTCCTCCCCAGGCCTCTAAGCCCCCAGGCTTCAGGGTCTCCCAGCACCTGTTTTTACCCACCAGACCAGGACCTTTCTTCACCTTTAGTCCTTTCCCCAGTTCTGTGTGCAGTGTGTGCCTGCACCACAGTTCACGGCAGCACAGACTCTATGGAAGCCAAAAGAATCTCAATGCCCCGAATGTCTCTGCCTGCTGCCTCATGTGCTCTGAGGGTGAAAGGCTTTGCAGAATCAGGCCTGATGATAGCTTGTGTTTGCTGGAGATAGCTGCCCAGTCAGCTTCTGGAGGCCTCCAGTGTCCGGGGCCTGTCCACCCCCTTCCAGAGATGGGGTAAGAGCTCCTGAGGACCGTGACTCCCTGCACAGATGAGATTAGGAACCATAGATTAAGATTAGGAACCATAATAGCTTAATATATACTGGTATCCTATCTCAGTGCTCCCTCAGTGTAGGGGAAGTCAAGAGGGACAAGAACCTGCTCAAGATCACACAGCAAATAAAAGGGAAGAGCCAGCATTGGGCAACTGTGAGGTTCACAAGATTACAAACTCCAACTCTGGCCTTTCTAGACCCCTTCCTCTCTGGACCAGAGCTCTGGGTATAAAAAGCCAGATTAGGAAAAGAGGGAGAAGGTGTGCCTGTCATAAGAGGAAGAACGGTAAAAGATGTATTAGCTTATCCTATCCCCATTCCAAAGATAGAGAAACCAAGAATAGAGAAAAGCCCTTCTTCAAAGCCATACGCTGAGTCCGCGAGAAAGTCATTTTCAGAATCTAGGCTTCTTGCTTTCCTGTTGCCAAAGCAGGGCTGCTTCCAGATACATCAAGAACTTGCCCTTCTGGATTCCAGGGCCTGGTCAGATCAAGTCCCAACTATCCCTGCCTCTGCCCTCAGGACTCTCCCCTCACACCCTACCCTCAGAGTCACAACCTCAGTGAGGCTGGCTGCTGATATTCCTGAACACTCAAGGAAGATTCGCCTCTGCATTCTCAACCATCTTCCCTCACACGCCTCTCTGTCAGGTTGATCAGGCAGCTTGCCCCAATTGCTCACGCTCATTCTCTCTTTGGAGCTGCGGTCCCCCCAAGAGAGTCGAAGTGGCTCTGGTGAACTTCTCAAATGAAATATTCATTGCAGCACCCCCAAATGGACTAAGTCCCCCAAGGCCCTAGCAGGGGGAACACCTTCCCCACTGAGTCCATCCCCATATGTGGGCTTGTAGCTCTACCAGTCCCCTTTTCTAACACCACCCCCCCCCGAAACCAAGTACTCCAGATCCTTCAAGGACCCCAAACTGAAGTCCAAATCCCAGAGAATGTACATGGAACTGCCCAAGACAGGCGGTGATCAGAACAATGGAGAAAGTGTTAACACTATTCAGAGGTATGCCTGGCCTTCCTTTCAGCTGTGTGACCTTGGGCAAGCCACATAACCACCCTGGGCTTGTTTCCACAGTTGTGCAACATGGAGATCATGTGGTTTAGTTCTTAATAAAGCCATTCCAATTTGATTATTCAACTCCTCCAGGTTTCAGGACAGGAAGATCACTCCCTAAAGGATAGCTGTTGAGCCCTAGACAGTTCTAACTTCCTCAGATACCACTTGCCCGAAAACCGCTTTCATAGGACTACCCACCCCATCTTATCTCCAGAAACCCCTCCAGTTCTCAACTTCCACACTTATTAGTTGCCTATTGCTAAGGGCCCTACTTAGCACTCGGTATACATTTTTTTTTATTATTATTACTCACTGTAAGTTAAAAGGTAGGCACTATAGTGTAGGTATAGTTCCACTTTACAGAAGAGGAAACTGAGACTCAGTGAAGTTAAAAACACTTACTCAAGGTCACAAGGTTAATAACTGGCAGAGTTGGGATTTGAAGCTAATCTGTGGGGTTTTACGCCACCAACCCCACCTTCATCCCACATGCCTAGGGAATTCTGACCAGAAGTGCCAACCAGCTAAAGAGGGGAGCACTCAATCCCTGCATGCCCACCTGGGGAGTGAGAGCAGAGGAGCAAGGAGTTCATTTGGAGACTGGAATTCCTGGCAGGCACCAGGGCCCCAGTGCTTGGGGCCGGGCAAAAAAACGGAAGCCAGACCGCGTGGTTGAGCTCCCCCAAGTGGAGCTGCCCTGCGGTCCCGTTCACCCATCCCCATACTCACCCAGGATGTGGCGGTGACGAGGCCCCCCCGCCGGCTCAGGCCGGCAGCGGCAATGTAGGGGACCCTGGGAGCCCAGGCCCCGGGCCCAGGGGGGGAGCGACCAGGGGGCGGGTCTGAGCGGGAAAGGCGGGGGCAGGACCAGTAAGCTAGGGGCGGTACTTGGAAGATGAATGCTTCCAGATCCTCTACTGGCTCCTCCCCGTTTCTGTGGACTGGACCCCAGCTCTCCCCTTCATCTGGCGAGCTCTCTTGCCATGCTTCTCCAGCCCTGGTCTGCTCCACTAGTTCCGGCTGCGTGGGGGCAGCCGGAAAAGCCCCGGACACCTGGATTTGACACGTTGTCACCTTACCTCCCAGCTGCGTTCCATCACCTGTTGTTGAAAGAACATAAAATTCATTAGGGTCTCAAATTCTCTCATTTCCAGACTCCAGCTCCTTCTGTCCCCCACCCCCACTTGAGTCGAATTATTCACTATCACCCTGCGGAAACATTAAGACCATTTTTGCTATGCCTTGGTATCTCTCCCCCAAACTTCGCTCCCCAGAGCCGGTACGGGCATTTCAGCTTAAGGGAACAGCACTTCCCAGGTGTGAGATTCAGTGAGGCCCACCCCCGGGAATTCTGGCCCAGAGCTGTTCCTGCCTTTGATCAGGAGAGGGCGCCCTGTCCTTTCCGACGCAGTACAGAGAGCGGGCATCTCTGATCCCCTGCCCTGGGTCTCTCCATCACTAGAGGGTTGATCCCCAGAAATCAGTTCCCAGAGTTCCCTGAACACCCTGACTAACCCACATAGGAACTCTTTGTTCTCCTAACCAAGACCATCCTACCCAACTGAGGAGGATGAAGGAAGGGTGGTAATCCTTCCTGTAGGCACAATGTGGGGTTGTCAGAGCACCTACAGTGAGTGGAAGACCTCTGACCTAGACACTGGAGTCACCAACACACTTTTAGGCCCCACAGTAATGAGCACATTTTGAACATTCTCTCTGTCCCAGACACTTCTCTACTTTTTTGTGTTCTCCCAAATAATCCTCCTAAAAACACTAAGATGTAGATACTAGTAATACCCCCATTCTACCAATGAAAAACAAATTAAGTTACTCACACAGCTAATAAATGTCAGAAGCAGGATAAGTTGCCACTTTATCACTATATTCTGTTAACTATAATCACCACTATAAGGTAGCTATAATCACCATTTTGCAGATGGGAAGAGGCTCAAATTGGATTAACTTGACATGCTCTTTTTCAAGCATTCACTCTGGTTCATTTACTCAGTGTTGGCCCACTCTGTGGCTAAGGCATTGCCCTGAACTGGGCAATGGTGTGAAACCCAGGGGTATCTCTGGGCTCCAAGATAGGAGGAAAGGTGTCCTATCTTAAAAACTACATTTATGGACTTTGAATTCTTCCCTACCCTGTCCTTTAAGGCAAAGGAACAATAGTAACACTTTGCTGAAAGAGCCACCTCCACTGAAGTTTTGATAACTCAGTTTAGGTTTTCAGCCCTGGACCTCCCTCTGTCAGTGTCCATTTCATCTGTAAAACGGTTTTATGACTATCCACATCATGTTGTGATAATTAAATGAGATAATATAGATGTCAGTTCCTGGCTTTTTTTTTTTTTTTTTTTTTTGAGACTAGGAACTGCAGGCTCTCATTGCCCAGGGTACCACAGACTCAAGCAATCCCCAGCCTCAGCTTCCCAGGTAGCTGGGATGACAGGCGCAGGCTACCAAGGCCAGCTATTTTTTTGGAACTAGGTCTCGCTACGGGCCCCAGGTGGGACTCGAACAGCAATCCCTAGCCCCGGCCACTTCATAGCCTGAAGCTTACAGGCACGAGCCACTACGCCCGGCCAGTTCCTGGCATTTTAAAACAAAATAGATGACACCTATCATTTGTTGGCATCAGTTGTCACTGACTCTGAACCTATTTCCTCCATTGATAGTCTGAACACTATCATCTGCATTGATTTGAGAAAAAGCAGAATATCTATCTATCTATATATATACATTTCTTTTTTTGAGACTAGGTCTCACTATTTTTGCCCAGGGAACCGCAGGCTCACGTTGCCCAGGGTACCACAGACTCAAGCAGTCCCCAGCCTCAACTTCCCAGGTAGCTAGGATTACAGGCACACACCACCACATCCAGCTATTTTTTTAGGACTAGGTCTCGCTGTGTTGCCCTGGGCAGAACTTGAACCTGCCGTGACTCCATAAGCTGTCACTTACAGACATGTGCCACCGTGCCCGCCTAGAAGACTATACTCTAGCTGGGCACGGTGGCTCGTGCCTGTAAGCTTCAGACTGTGAAGTGGCTGGGGCTAGGGATCATGGTTCGAGTCCCGCTCAGGGCAACATAGCAAGACCTAGTTCCAAAAAATAGCTGGGTGTGGTGGCGCATGCCTGTAATCCCAGCTACCTGGGAAACTGAGGCTGGGGATTGCTTGAGTCCGTGGGACCCCGGGCAACGTGAGCCTGTGGTTCCATGGGCAAATAGCAAGACCTAGAAAAAAAAAACAAAAACAGAAGCGTATACTCTTACCATACGTCAGAGATTCCATGTATGCTCTCTGATCTTAATAAATTGATAAGTTAGTGAAACCCATTTTATAGGTAAAGCAGTTGAACAAGCATCTAAGCACTTAGGCTCTATATCTGCAAAATTGACATTTGTCCACTGTTCAAGTAGTTGCTGCTGTTGAAGCCTTCCAGGGGTTCCTGCCCTCCTACTTGGTTTGCCTGGTGCCTGGACATACCTCAGAAAGGCATACATTTTCTAAGAAAAAGTGCCACCATTTTCTAGCTTCCACCATTTTCCAGCTTTAGCTTCAGTCACTGCTTTTTTTTTAATGGAATGATTCACAAAGTTGTGTGTCATCCTTGTGCAGGGGCCATGCTAATCTTCTCTGTATTGTTCCAATTTTAGTTTATGTGCTGCCAAAGTGAGCATTTCAATCACTGTTTTAATCTCCTTGTCTACCCACATAGCAGTTTACTCTAAACTGACAGCATTTGCTTATAGGGCTGGTTCAGTCCCCACTAGCATAGGAGCAGTGCAGAGGTGTGGAGCATAAGAGAAATGAATGTAGGATATAGTTATCCAGGAAAGTTGCCAGTAAGAGAGCACCTTCACTGGCTTCCTTGCCTTCCTACCTCTCCACTCTCCCCATTATAGCTACAGATGTCTCTACCTTTCTGTACATTATATGGTAACATTTCATAGTTTTTAGGATTAGGAGCAATATTAGTAAGATATTCAACAACCTTCATAATTTGACCATTCTATACTCCAGCAACTACATATTTTACATCTCTTTCTAGCTACATCTCTTTCAAGAAGTTTTTTGTTTTTTGAGACTAGGTCTCGCTATTTTTGCCTGTGGAACCGCAGGCTCTCGTTGCCTGGGGTACCACAGACTCAAGCAGTCCCCAACCTCAGCTTCCCAGGTAGCTGGGATTACAGGCGTGCACCACCACGTCCAGCTATTTTTTTGGAACTAGGTCTTGCTACGGGCCCCAGGAGGGACTTGAACCGCGACCCCTAGCCCCGGCCGCTTCATAAGCTGAAGCTTACAGGTATGAGCCACCGTGCCCCGCCTCTTTCAAGAAACTTTGTTCAATGTCCTCATTATCTCCCCTTAGAGCCTGTGATCTACTCACCTCCCCACTCCATAAGCAGTAATAAAAATCCATCATACCTTTATTAGGGTTAACCACATGTAGAGAAATAATTTGTTGCCTGTCACTTTCCCCCAGTTTCCTGGGAGCTGATTTAAGGATGGAGCCCTCACCTGTTTTATTTATTTCTGAAAGTCTCATCTTTGCCCAGAGACAGGCTCAGTAGGAACCCAGAAGATATTTTTTGGATTTAGCTGAACTGCGTTTTGAAGAATTTAGACAAACCATCAAGAAGACATTTAGGAACTGTGAGAAAGGTCTTTGAGAAATACTGCTGGGGTAGAGGTGGAGGTAGAGTGAGCATCACTGGGGGTAGACAGAGGCAGGACCACAGATAATCAATCTACCCCTTCCTCCTGCAGAGTCTCTCAGGAAAGTCTTCCTGAGTTGAAGAGGACTTGTTCATTGTTCTTCACAGAAATCTTTCTCATTACTGAGACATCCTTCTAAGATGGCTTTATGTTACCCACACCATGCTCACCCATCTTACTCTAATCCCACTCTGCTGCAAATAATAATTAACATTTTTTTGTTCAAAAGACCTTTCTTTGGCTCTCATCATTCTAGGATGAAGTACCTGTTTGCATCCCAGATACACTGCATTCTTTCCTGCTTCTTCATCATTGTTCTTTCTGTTCATTTGGCCTGAAATACTTCTTTTCCTCTCCCTACCCTTCCCATACAAGTTAGCATGATTAGCATGACATTTTAGTAAATTAAGAACACATGTGGTAGGCTGTGTATGGTGGCTCATGCCTGTAAGCTTCAGCCTATGAAGCGGCCGGGGCTAGGGATCGCGGTTCGAGTCCCACCTGGGGCCGGTAGCGAAACCTAGTTCCAAAAAAATAGCTGGGCGTGGTGGCGCGCACCTGTAATCCCAGCTACCTGGGAAGCTGAGGCTGGGGATTGCTTGAGTCTGTGGTACCCCGGGCAACGAGAGCCTGCGATTCCACAGGCAAAAATAGCAAGACCTAGTCTCAAAAAAAAAAAAAAAAGAAAAAAGAAAACGTGGTGATTTCTAGGGAGAGCATTAACACAAGAGAACAGGAGAATTAAATTTCCAAATTGCACTGAAAAAAAAAAAAGAAATACAGTAGTGTCCTCTTATCTGTGACATCACTTTCCATAGTTTCAGTTATTCAAAGTCTGAAAATATTATGTATATACAACTAGATATTTTGAAAGAAAGGTACATCCACCTAACTTTCACTATAATATGTTCTTACACTTGTTCTATTTTATTGTGCCTTTGTTATTAATGTCTTACTGTGTCAAGGTTTATAAATTAAATTTAGCATATATAGGGTTGGTTACTACTGCCATTTCAGACATCTATTGTGGGTCTTAGAACATATTCACATGGTTAAGGGGGTAATACAGTAAACCTAAAGAATGCAAAAAGGTGAGATTTTAAATGACCAAAAAGTGTGTGAAAAGATCGACATCAATAGTCACTAGGTAAGTGCAGCCAGGCACGGTGGTGCTCACTTGTAATCCCAGCTATTTGGGTGGTGGAGGCTAGGAATCAGTTGAGCCCACAAGTTTGAGACTACCCAGGGCAACATAGAAAAATAGCTGGGCGTGGTGGTATGTGCCTGTAATCATCCCAGCTACTTGGGAGGCTGAGGCTAGGGATCACTTGAGTCTGTGGGTTCAGGACTACCCCAGGCAACATAGGCAAAACCTAGTCTCTAAAAAAGAGAAAAAAAAAAACCTAGGTGTGTATATGAAAACCACAACAAGATGATGCCACATTATAGCCCCTACGATAGAAGGGAAAGGAAAGGAAAAGGAAAGGAAAAAGTGTTGGCAAGGATATGGAGAAACTGATGTATGTATTGCTGGTGGGAATGTAAAATGGTATATGTATATATATATATATATATAGTCATTTTTAAGAAATTATGGCCTTTCCTCAAAAAGTTAAACATAGAGTTACCATATGATCTTGCAAATTCATATTAGAGAATTGAAACGCTATGTTCACACAAATTTGTACAGGAATATTCATTCATAGTAGCAATATTCATAATAGCCACAAGGTGGAAACAATACAAATATCATTCACTTGAGTGTTTACACAAAATATGGTATATACATCCAACGGAATTATTAATTACTATAAAAAGGACTGAAGTATTTTCACATGATACAACATGGGTAAATCTTGAAAACATGTTTAATTAAAGAAGTCAGACACAAAGGTCACATATTGTAGATTCCATTTATATGAAATGTCAGCAATAGGCAAATCAAATCAAACCCAAAAGTACAGTTGCCAAGGACTAAAGAAAAGAGGTGATGGAGTATGGTTACTAATATAGATCAAGGGTTTCTTTTGGGATTATGAAAATGTTCTGGAATTAGATAGTGGTGATGGTTGCACAACCTTGTGCATATATTAAAAACCACTAACTAATAAACTTTCAGTGGGTGAATTTGAAGATCTCGTGAAGATCTCAATTTAAAAAATCTGGCAAGGGCCGGGCACGGTGGCTCGTGCCTGTAGCTTCAGCCTATGAAGCGGCCGGGGCTTAAGGATCGCGGTTCGAGTCCCACCTGGGGCCTGTAGCGAGACCTAATTCCAAAAAAATAGCTGGGCGTGGTAGCGCGCACATGTAATCCCAGCTACTTGGGAAGCTGAGGCTGGGGATTGCTTGAGTCTGTGGTACCCCGGGCAACGAGAGCCTGCGGTTCCACCGGCAAAAATAGCGAGACCTAGTCGCAAAAAAAAAAAAAAATAAAATAAAAAATCTGGCAAGGAACTGTGTCTCAATAAATAGAAGGTACTATTACAAAAAATGGAAATAAAGTATAAAGGAGAAAAACAGAATAGAAGAGGTAGGACAAATAGTTTATAATATTAGATAAAATCTTCTAGCTTCATACAATGGACTAGATATTCTAGTTAAAAGTCAAAAATATTCACAGATTTATAAATACCTAATTATATGTTCTTTACAAATGTCATCTTTCCTTATCGAGTTATAGGAAATGAGGGAGAGTCAACATTTACTGAGTACTGACTAAGTCAAATAATGAGATAAGCCCAGTCCTTGACAAATTCCATTATCTTTGTCACAAAAACTTAAAAAAAAAAAAAAAAAAACAACTTAAAAAAATAGGAATTATTATGTGTATTTTAGAGACAAGGAAACTAGGGCACAAAACAGTTAAATAATTTGTGTATGTTGTAAAAAAAAAAAGTCAAGACGTGAGACTTGAACCTAGCTCTGTTCAACTCTGTTGCTTTCCAATATACCATATAAGCAATCTAAAAACAACACCCTGGAAGGAAATGTGTGACCCTTCCATGATTCTGCAGTTTTTAGAGGTCTGTCTCCTCCCTAAATTCTCAGGGCTGTGTGTGAGAGAGTGGTGGCTTCCAGGACTGAGCCCAACTTTCTCTTTTGCTCTATATCTCATGGTAGGTAGAGTATTGAGTTGTAGCTATCTCTGGGCACCTGTTCCCAGGATAGGGGTTAGCTCAGTAAGTTTTTATGATCATGCACCAAACTTGTTTTAAGACAGGAAGAAGGAAAATGATGATAATTAAAAGAGTTGTGAAGAAATTTAGGCGGAATAAAGAGTACATGGGCCAGGAAGTCCTGGTGTATAATGTAGTCCTTCCCTAGGTCAAAGTTCCTGAAAATGATGAGCTTATGGACAATGCAGCTACCAGAGTACCCAATGAGGAGGTCCTTCTATGCTAAGACATCACCATGGTCACAAGAAATTCCTCCCTGAAGCATTCCTCATCCATGTCTTCCCCTCGAGTTTTCCCACAGTGTATAGTATTTAAGTCGCCCAGCTACTGCACATCCAGCACTGCTTTGGGACAAATGCATTCACATATTGAAGACATATTTCTGAGCCCTTTTTCTGGGTCAGGATCCATGCCTTAGAATATTTATGATGTGAATTTCTTGATATTTTAAAAGTATACAAATGATACTTATCATTTATTGAGCGTTTACTATGTACCAGGGACCACACTAAGTGCTTTGATGTTTAATTCTCACAACAATGCTGTGAGGCCAGGACAATGGTTATGCCCATTTCACAGACAAGAAAACGGAGTTTGGAGGATTACAAAATTTATCCAAGTTTACAAAGTTAATATGAGGTTGGGAGACGGGCATGGTGGCGTGTGTCTGTAAGTGACAGCTGATGAAGTTGCAGCGGGGTCTGGGGATCATGGTTCAAGTCCCGCCTGGGGCAACACAGCAAGACCTAGTCCCAAAAAATAGCTGGGCGTAGTGGCTGGCACTCGTAATCCTAGCTACCTGGAAAGCTGAGTTGGGGATTGCTTGAGTCCGTGGTACCACAGGCAACATGAACCTGGGGTTCCCTAGGCAACAAAATAGAGAGACCTAGTCTCAAAAAAAAAAAAAAAAAAAAAAAAAAAAAAAAAAAAGGTGCTTGGGCTGGGATTTAGACACAGGGTTCTAGAACTCAAAACTCCTATACTGCTACCACTATCAACACAATCTACATCCATTAAGCATTTATAATGTATGTCTGGCCTTAGGGGTACCAGAATAAAAATCGGAGAAGCTTAAACATAGGTATAGGACAGGAGGGTGAGAAATCAAAGGTTCAGGAAGGCAGTGAGGAAGCTACTTTTAACTATTCAGGGAAAGCTAATGATTTTCTGATGTAGAGCATTAAGCAAGGAAGGAAGAGGGAAAGAAGGGATGTTTGTTTTTTGAGACTAGGTCTCACTATTTTTTGCCCTTGGAATCGCAGGCTCTCATTGCCCGGGGTACCACAGACTCAAGCAATCCCCAGCCTCAGCTTCCCAGGTAGCTGGGATGACAGGCGCGGGCTACCAAGGCCAGCTGTTTTTTTGGAACTAGGTCTCGCTATGGGCCCCAGGCGGGACTCGAACTGCAATCCCTAGCTCCGGCCGCTTCATAGGCTGAAGCTTACAGGCATGAGCCACCGTGCCCGGCCTAGAAGGGATGTTTGAATGGAGAAGTTGGGGGAAGGCTGTTGGAGTCAGATGTTTAAACTATTTTACTATCCCTATATAATTCTACAAAGGTTTCTCCTATCCATTATCTTATTTCATCTTTTTTTTTTTTTTTTTTTTTTT